>JAXCHO010000145.1:9372500-9527500 GCA_036630365.1 Acanthiza pusilla
GCTGAGATAAATCACTACTGAATGTATCTTTTCATCCAGCTTTTTCTACTATCAGAAAAAACAACTTTATCATTTTAACTTTTATCATTTTAACTCAAAAGTGAGAAGCATCCAGCATCTAAGGACTAAAGTAATAGTTGCAGTTAAAAGAGCTGAAAAGTCAGTGGAGTGTTAGTGTTGCTTCTTTATGAATAAAACCATGTTTTCAAAACCTTTTGAGTAAAAAAATATGGTAAGCCAAACACTAAGCAAAATTTTTTCTGAAAGGCACAAGTGGTGCAAAAACAGCACAATTGAAGCCTCTTTCTTTAAATAAAAAGGCTTAAGCTTTGCTCCCCGATGAGAAGCCATGTTAGGACAGAGCTGTTCCCTTGGGAATGTCCAACAGGCAGAGGAAAGATGACAGTGGAGAACCTGCTATGCCGCTTCTGAGATAACTCACAGAATGGAAGAGAGAGTATGGCAACAAAAAAGTTTCTCGTCAAGAAGTGACAGACGAAAACAAGTCGATGTTTTATGTCAGGGTTATAGACATTTTAAGGCTTCTTAGAGGTTTCCTGACCCGTGCAGCTTCATTCTTCTTCCATGCCTACTGCCAACATAGACCATGTCATCTGACCAGTGCTTTGAATAGGAGCAAAACATCATCTACAACATTCTCCTGTGTGCCATTGGTTTCAGAAACTACCCTTAATCTCATTAGCCTAGTTGACTTATAACTAACCAAGATTTCTAGGACCTTTCATAAACACTTATTTTTTAAAAGTACGTGGGGTAAATTATGATTGTTTATTTGGGTTTTTTTAACATTTAATTGTGGCTTTCATTTCTTCAGCACGCATTAAACTTTTTATTAAAATGCATGCTAAACAAAATAAATTCAAAATAAAAAATCAAAATGTTCAGTTGTGTCACTACCAAAGCAGAACCATTCATCACTGCAATTCTGTCTTTCACTTTTCTTTTGTCCTAAATATAATTGAAATTGACACTTTAAAAAAGGTTTCAACACAGGGAAAACAACATCCTTCACCAAGAAAATAATCAAGAAAATAATTACTAGAAAAAAATTATGATCAGTTGTACTCTAACCTGTGAGCATCATTAGGTGATGCTGAAGAGGACTCAGTGACTGAAGGTTGTCAGATATCTTTTCTAAGATCTTCAAAGCATAATTTAAAGACTTAAGCTTGGATTAAATAGCTCGAAAGGCTGGATTTTCAGATGAACAAGGAACCAATGGATTCATGAAATCTGCCACCATCCTTCCCATACATTTCAGCTATTCACACTGCAGCTAAGAATTTGGTCTAGAACTAGTATGAGCAAACATTAATATCAAAAGAGTTACAAAATCAGTTTCTTAACTCTTTGTTCATTTGCTAGGCTACAGAAGCCACTGACATATATAATTTTTAGCAAAAACAGGTGGTCTTGCAAAAAAATAACACATCGATTAATTTAGGATTAGAGCATAATCCTTCCATGCTGTCTTCAGAAAAGGAAAACTGCCATCAGGTCAGGCTTGGGGCATTTTGGTGGAGTTTCTTTTAATCTCTCCATTTCAGATTTATTGAATAATACCAGACAAGAACTTTTACCAAGAACAAAAGAGTGCACACAAAAGGGGAAACACAGAAATATCAAAAGCTACATGGTGATAAATGAGCTGACTCATTACTTCTTCATCTTGCACGAGCAGCAAATTAGAAATATTTGGTAGCTTTGGCCATTGAAAGTTGCAGTCCTTTTTCTCCCACTCACCAGTTTTCAGGGAGGCAGCCAAGGTGTTCATGTGCTGTTGCAGCTCAACACTCCTGGGACATGGTCTGTACTTGTTATGCTTTCTTGTCACAGACACAGGCAGAGTTTTCTAAAAGGGCTCATAGTTGGAAGTCATTGATTTTCATCTGCCATCACCATATGTGCAGGGATAAAAGAACATCATGCTAGTATTTAGGGTATTCTCTGCCTTTTATTACTGCTTAGGCCTTTTCTGCATCAGGGAAGTGACTACTTCATGACAGAATGCAGTGGCCATGCTCAGATTAAGAGCCTAAAGAATTTAGCATGGCAAGCAAGTACTCTCTTACCTAAAAAAACAAGTTCAGGTAGGCGACAATTTTAAACAATCCAGTACAAATCTCATAGAAGTTCTGTGTCCAATAAACATTTAAGAATGCATTTCACTCCAAAAGGTCAGTTTTACTGCCGTCAATGGGAGTGGTCACATTTTTGCTTTTTTGGGGCAAAGGTTTAAAGTTCCAGTCAAGGCTCATGAATGTAAAGTAGGGCATTGTCTGTACAACACAAACAAACATCTCTTTAATAAACACTTCCAAACACTAACCACAATCACAATTTTCTTACTCAAAATACACTTTTTATTTCTTTGCAAATAATACACAGTAATCAACAGCACTGTGATCACAGGTGTTTTGAGCTGCAGCGTAGCTGCTCTGACAGCTATGACTGCTTATCTTCATTGATTACTTGAATATAGTCCCAGGAATTTATGGGCATAAAGATATGGCGTATCCACAGAACATCAGGCAAGCCTGAACAATGCTGCTTGTCAAATTTAGGACCGCTGTGATGAAAGGAAAAGGTATAACACAAAACTGAACACAGCAAGATTAATGGTAGACTTTTGGTGTGCTCTTCCATGTAAGACCAGTATTTTCAGAGCACTACAGAGAAGAATGAAGCATTGATGACAAGGGAATAAAACTATGGGAAATTCCTTCCACGAGTGTCTCTCATGCAGAGGCTTTAAAAGAGTGAAAAACACTTTATAGGAATAATAGGAATTTAGGTAGGTGATAAGGCTCTTCCAATATTTCCAATATTGCTAGGCTTGTAATTGCAAGTGAAATATCCCCTCTAGTCTTGACTGGCAAACAAAAGTACCTCACCTTTGGAAATGTCCCTCCTCTGAAAGCTTAAAAGGAATGCGTAGAGCTAGTGGTTTTTTGTCATAAATGAGGTCACATTTTATTTTTACACTACTTTATTGAAATTTTGTTACTCAGTTGATTTTTTATTTTTAATGTTCAAAAATGGAAAGACTACGGCATCTTAGAAACCTTAAATTAATGGCAAAAACCTCTAGGCAATATTATGACTACATAAATAAGATATATTCCACTGTCTGACTCATATTCTTGCCAGTAAGGGATGTTCAGAAAAGATCTAATTTTAGTACAGGCTTTAGAAATTATTTCACAGCATACCACTGACACAACTGACGATTTAATATTTTCAGAGAAAAGTTCAAGATACACAATTGTCACTTTAATTTCCCCAGGAGGAAATTATTTAGTACATCACAACTTTACAAATACCAGGATATGTCTTGCTAAAATGTATGCAAAATTCCCATTGGGTACATATAAGCAGACAGGCTTTGTGGATTTTTTACCAAACCCTTGTTTTAAACCTAAGTTAAGATGAGTCCACCCCTCCTTTCTGCTTCTCATACACTTATTTCCAACTGAAGAAAACTAAAACACATGGACTGGGAAGGATGACAGTGCTCTTTTATCACATACCCAGGTTTGTGTGACTCTTACTGTGCACAGAGAGGTCATGACAATGAAAGTTTTGGAGGAGCTAAATTTTGCCCTCTTTGAGGGAGTATTTTGTAAAATCTGTGTTTTTCATGTTTACTTGTAATGGAATTCAGACTTCAAGCCTTACCAAATTCCACCTGACTGCATGTACCCTTTAAAAAAACCACTATCAAACTGAAAGTTTTCATCAAGTTACTTAACCCTGCAGTGGGATTTTCTTCCTATGATGGAGGAGGTAACATCTATTGAACCCCCTCTACCAGCAGCTGTCAGACTCCTGTAAACTCATCCACACTGCTGGCATGTAAGTAGAGCAACTTGGAAATAGGACAGCATCGTTGCTGATTTGGAGAAATTGAGATAGCTTTTTGAATAAAGGGCAGCAAGACTGAGTTCATCACAGTTCATCAAGTCCATCCCCTGCCCCATTAAATGTTTAGAACCAGGGCGCTGAAACATCAGAGGAGGTTTCTTAACTCCTCGGTGTGTATTTCAAAGTCTCTTAACTGCTCTGATAGTTACATATTTTCTGCCAGAAAATGAATTAATTATACATTTGCACCTATCTGCAGGTGTATTAAAATTTTCTTTGGTTTCAGTAGATCTACTCAGCCTCCTGACACCCATATCTATGGAGATTACTCACTCCCAGATTCCCTACCAATGCATTGACCTTGTTTCTTGGTGATACACTTAGTGGAATTACGTAATTCTAAAAGTTATTAGATTCTGGACTCCTTTCAAACCACAAAACCCTTGGCCCTAAACATTGATAACTTTTATGCACTTCCAAACAGCCTCTTTGAAAGGGAGCTCTGAAGTTCTGGCTCCTCAGTCCCAAGGACATTCACCAAACTTCCAGTGCCTCCCAGATCCCAGGCTTTTCAGTGCCCTGTCATGTCAGCCTGTGGGAAAACACAGAGGTTAACAATCCTAGGAAACATATTTCTATTCAAAATCACCAAATGGTTTCTACTCTCTGATTTTTAAAGGGAATTTTGTGGAATTCTGTTTTGGGAAACAAAAAAAGTTTTAGATTTTGCTTTAATTCAAGGTAAAACTTTGTTTACAAAAAAATTATCATAGATTTTTCTGACATTGAAACACAACATTCTCTCTAACATTAAAATATATATATATATGGCAGATCTTCAGTTTCAACTAAATGGTTTGCTAGACATAAAGACCTGAACTAAATGAGGTATTCTGACATGACTAATAGGCTATATTTTCTGCGCAGACAAACCACTAAATACATAACTTGCACTGCAGAGAAGTAGTAAGGTGGATGGGGGCCTTTCCAATAATTTAAAATTCCTTAAAGGTCTATTCAATTTCTCCTCTCTATGTCTTGAGCAAAAATGGTTTGTTTGTTTGTTTGTTTGTTTGTTTGTTTGTTTGTTTGTTTGTTTGTTTTCTCTGCTTTTCCCAAAAATAATGCTAAAACCCAAAGAATCTGATATCATTGGAAATAAGGAAGTTCAACCTTTGGACAGCTATGGATAGTTTATCCCCTGGTTCTTTCTGATGTGGTTCTTGTTTTCCTTTGATTCCCTATAAGCAATTACTAACAAAATTGCAATATTTGCTTGCAATTATATCTTGTTACAGAATTAAGAGTTTTAGGTTTGGTGAATGCTGAATTTGATTCATTGGGAAAAGTAACACAGAGGATGTGTCATACCTAGCGCTTTAATGAGAGTGCATGGGCTTTCTGCAAAGAAGGAAGCGTCTTGGGGACCACGCCTTGAGGGGGTTGTTGCTATTGAATAGTTAGACTGAAATGGAGCCTTGCACAGGGGGGAAAGATTACTGGTTCTGCCTTTATCTCAGAAGAGGAAAACCAGTGAAAAGTGTAAGAAATGAATTACCAAACTTGTCTGTTCCTGTGCCATTAGACGAATGGAATAATTACTTTTTAATTCCACAAGGACGAGGGGTCTTCTCAGAACCCTGTGATTCACAAGGTTGGATAAATCAAGTTGTGCAAAAACAGTCTCCACACTGAAAAGGAAACTATAATGTTTAATACTGAACATGGAAAATCCAGCTTGGATCAACCCCACCTCCTGGAGAAACTAATTCCGTATTGAAATTCAATGCTTTTGTACTAGAACTTTCAGGCTGTTCATCTTGAAGCAACTAGACACCCAACTTCCTAGTTGCTATGCCTTTTGGTGGCTCCAAAACCAGCAGAAATCCAGCCAAGAAAGGTTAGTCAGACCCTGAAGGAAGCACATATATATTTTTAGCACTTAGACATGTCAGTCTTTCACTGATCATCCAAATACATAGCAGGGCAACTTGCTTACAGCTTGTACCTTCTGATTCTTCCTCAGCATGACTGATACTCTCGGCAACTGCATGTTGCTGGGTGTTGCCTACTTTACATGCTTGTTCATCATCAGAGACATTCAACAGCATCTGCAAGCATAAAATGTTCTTCAAGAGTTAAAACATATGGTTTTAGCATGGCTGATCCTAATTTGTTTGCCTGAGGTTTTCCTGACAAAAACCCAATGGTCCAAAATGAGTATTTCAGAGCACAAGACTTATGAGGATTGGCTGAAGCAGCTGTTGTTTAGCCTGGAGAAATGGAGTCTCTGAGGCGACCTAATCCATCTCTACATCTAAGTGAAAGGAGGTTGCAATCAGGTAGAGGTCAGTCTCTTCTCTCAGGGAACAAGTGACAGAACAAGAGAAGAAGGCCCCAAGCTGTGCCAGCAAAACTTTAGATTGCATATCAGAAAAAAATTTTTCACTGAAAGGGTGGTCAGGTATTAGAATCGGCTGCTTAGGGTAGCCAGTGGTAAAGTCAATATCCCCAGAAGCGCTCAACAGTTGTATGAATGTGGCACTTAGTGATATGGTTTAGTGATAAATACCATGGTGCTCATTAATGGTTGAACTCAATGATTTTTAAGGTCTTTTGCAATCTTAATGATTCTGTGATCTAATATCAATACCCAGGGCTGACCCTCAGTGACTTTTCACCCTGAGGTATCCTGACTAGATTCTGAGTGACTCTAGATCTGCTCTTAAAAATATATCAACAACTTTGTGGGAGTGGGTTTCTCAGCCCTACTGTAACAGAAAAAAATATAGCGGCCACTTCTAACAAGTAATGAGCTTCAAACAAATATGTATCCATGGCTTCTAGACTAATAAAATACCGAGAGGAAAACTGGCTTCAGCTTTTCCCCAACAGCAGTGTTAGAAGAGGAAAAAGGAGCGCAGAGACTACTTCTGCTGTTCAAACTCTCAGCACAATCCTGACACTGACCAGACCTCAGTGCCCTCAAAAAAACTGCTAGGAAAAAAGCACCAGTGGGGCTTGATTAGCCAAGAAATTCTGAACTACAATTTTGTAAAGGAGAGAAATGCAAACATGATAGTCTTTCCATCTGGCCTTCTTTCTCCATAGGCTCATCCAAAAGGAAAAGCACCATGATATTCTTAACAGCAGGGGCTAGTGTTCATTCTAGGTAGGGTCTTCCTCTTTCCATATGCTCCCACCTAAGCTAGTCACAATGTTCTAGCATTGGACGTGCAGGATACCACTTCAATATCCTTGTAATAAAACAAGATAAGCAAGAGCTTGGTCCTACCATGTACTCATATATGTATATGCATATTCACATCTACAGACTCATACCTCTTAGTCCACACACATTTGAAAAAAGTTCACTGAAGACTGGAAATAGTGTTTGAATGGCAAATGCTTATAAACTTGAAGCTGTATTTCACAATGGTAAGACTGATGTTGATATCTTGACATTCGAAAATGCTTTTCCCCTCCATTTCAAACTATTGTTGGTAGGTTTGTTCCACCTGTCATTGTTTCCAGAGATATTGGAACTGCTACATACTTTAATCATCACAATCACTACTGCTACATAATTTAATCATTCCAGCTGATATGTCAAGCAGTTAAATGTATTATTAGTTTAAAATGGTTAGGACAGTTTATATTGAAATAAAAGATTTAAGTTTAGGTTTTTAATTATTACACACAGGAAAAAATTGAAAACAGTTGTTCAGTTTAAATAGTCACATTTCCTTATCTGCTGCCTTAGCTCTTTTCAGAAAGATGTTCAAGTGTCCACCAGCTTGTTAGTAATACTCAAACATGTATACATTGAATAATGGCAAATGGAAAAATATATAACTCCATATTTCTGTTGAAGTCTTATTTGAAGCCTAGATGACAAATTCAAATATAAATGGCAGGGTGCAAAACAGCCACACAAGACTTTTCAATTAATTAATCAGTAGTACAAAGAAAACCATTTTAGGAGTGAGCTGAGGCAAACATTAGTGCTATACAGGGGTTTCAGACTCGTTCTATGTAAATGCTCCATGAAGGTCCTTAAGAAAGAGACTCTGAAAGTAATATTTTAGAGTGGTGCCTAGTGATCTAGTGATTTAAAGTAATAGGAGCCATGTGGCTAAATCACTAGGCACTGCTCTGAAAATGCACCCTTAAGACCTTCCTTGGCTGATCTCCTCCAAGGCGGAATCCACCCTAATCCGGCTGTTTCTGATAGCAAGTATAAGATTAAAAACTTTTCTAAACTGTGATGGGATTCCTGCTGTGCTATCAAATCACATCAACTTCTGCACTGAGGCTAGTATTTAATTCTTAAAAAAAAAAATAAAAACTCTGCAGGATATCTTAGAACATTCTATGCCTTGCATAAGCATATGAATTTCTCAGGTGGTGGAATTGTTCTTGTCTTCTGAGAGCAAAATCCATTCCTGTCTAAAAAAAGAAAAAAAAAAAAAAAGAAAGAAAAAAAATTTTTAAAAAAACTAAAAAAAATAAAGAAAATGATACCATGAAGGGGTTATTTTTTAAAAAAAATATGCTGTATTCAGGTGAAATTTTGCCTGTGTAGAACAAAATAAATCCTTCACTCATTTTTGTTATGTTGATCCAGCAGAGGACATAATTTGATCTTTCCTGTAGAAGATAGACCAGGACGCAGTTAGGAGGAAATGTACATTCCAGTCTAAGAAGTACATAAACATGGAAGAGGGATCACTATGGTATAAAAGATTCAAAATGAACGCACTACGCTGGGATTCACACAAATCCCTGAGGAACACTCCTGCTCCTGTGCGAAGATCCTTCCTGTTTCATATTACAAGCTCAAGTTTGGTGGGTGCAAAAAATGGTTTCTGTCCTCCTCCTCAAATTCCACACCCTGAAAAAGTGCATCTATGCAGCTACACACAATCAGGTTGCAGCTGTGTGCCCCTCTCCCTATGCCTTTAGATAGGTGCTCCCTTGGCCCTGATTTACACTGCTTTGGAAATAGCTTAAGATACACAAAGAAAGGCTGCTCTTGTTTCAGAAAGACAAATGGCTTAATATAAAAATATGTGCAGTTAAAAACATAATTTTAATTACACAAACATTATTTGTTATCGAGTGCAGAGACAAGTGTATCCCATGGTTTAAACATGGCCCTGCACCAACCATTGACCCCTTGCTGTTGTCTATTGCAGTTTCCAAAAGTTTTTCCTTCTCATGAATCCCCTGGAAAATTTTCTGCAGATGGAATTACTGTGATCTAAAATCTTAGTCAACCTTAGCCTTCATGTCTATAGTCTCTTATCCAAAAAAGCGTAGATATTAACACACAGTTTTCATCATCTGTCAGTTTTCTCAGCCATGAATTCTTCTAATAAATTATCCCACTTTGGGACTTTAGAAGTTGCATGAAGTGGATGCATACTGGATTAATCGCAGAAGGATTTAGCCCTCAAGGAGTTAAATATGCTGTTATTGATAGCTTGCACTCAGGATACCGCTGAGTCTGGAACAAGCAAAAGTGAACCAGAGCACACTTTCCATTTACCTTTCCAGTCTTTAGTATTTGGTACCAAATTTGTCTTTGGTAAGCTGCAACCACCTGCAGGACCAGGTCTATGTGAGATACTCAGAGTATATCTACGAATATCTCACAGAGCATAACAGCTTCTGTAGAAGACTCTGATGCTTATGGAGGAGAGGCTGCGCTGATGGAAATAACATGCCTACCTAGTCATCAGTTATTAGCCACCAAAAGCAGACAGGCAGCTGAAGAGCTGCAGAAGAAATTGCTGTGATAACAAAAACCAAAGTGCAGCATCCAGTAAAGTTCAGAAATAGGTGTATCAATGGATGTCTGATAAGGCAGAATCACTTTTCACTCTGTAAAGTCACACACCCTGATTTGTGCACAGAATATGATTTGTGTATACAGCAATTGTGGGATGAGATCTTTAATAATTATTGACTTTCATCAAAATATCAAAATAAGATGATGCATTCAGGAGGTGGGATGCAGATGCAGGTCTCATCAGCTTAAATTTGCAGTTAATGAGTGTGACATACCAAACTGTACGAGAAAAGACGCAACATAGTTCCTTTTCCATAGTCTCCTCATTTATCCTGTCTCTGAGAGAACTGTATTACTTTGGTCCTCCAAAGAGTGGTGTCTCTGCAAAAGAACAACAGAAAAACTCTGAGGATGCAGAAATTATATGATAGCAACCAGACTAGCTCATTTTCCTTTTCCTGTACCCCACCTGTAGATGACACCTGCACACGCAGCAGTTGACCCCATGTTCTGGTTTCTGCTAAAGAAACTCTTAGTTTGCAACATATCAGATGGGTATTCAGGCTACGGAGGAGCCAGAAATTTGGAGAGAAACAAAGAGCACAAGCAAAAGTGCACTTATGGGTATGGCTATGAGACCAGACTGGACTGTGAGAGCTTGTTGTCATTCCAAGGGCTCCATTAGATTATGTGCTGACTTCCTGTGCAAGACTGGGTAGAAAGTTGCCTTTCATTACCCCTCCAGAAAAGAGGACATCTTTAACCTTAGTAATTTTAGAGATCCAGTTTACAAAAAAGAGACATAAATAGTCATACTGGCAGAGCAAAGTTAGGCAAAAACAAAGAGCATGGCTACTGTTGTGTCTTCTCTGCTGCTGCCAGCAGAATGGGCTACACCAGTCTATCGCAGCTCTTCTAATCTTTTGCCATCAAATTCTCAATTTACTTCATTCTTAGAATCAGCTATACAATAAGGATATTAGAATGACATCCCATCAGGTTTCATTTATGGTAAATGCAAATTAATCCAGCAAAAATGGAAGGTTGAACTTGAGTGTGTTTACAAGAACATACATCACAGCTGACATAGAGAGCCGTCACTTCACACAGAAGCAGTCCTGGGGCAGAAATGGAGTAGAGACTGAAAAAATAAGTCAAAACAAATTAGAATACGCCATTTTTTCCCTGGTAATAATCATACCAGAGAAGGTTTCTTACCCACTCCCAAGCACCTAGAGGTCTCCTGGCTTGGTCAGGTGCTGAGCAACGAGGGTCTATAGTGCTCAGCAGGAGCTAACCCTGAAGGGAACCCTGATGACCTGGAAGAGGGAGATAAATGTTGATTGAATAAGGCATCGTTCATAAGACTTTTGTCTTCACTCTTCTTTGTGGGATGGTTGGTTTTGTTATAAAACTAATTAGCATAAATGTGGAAATAGTTTGTGGAAGCAGCTAAATACCAAGCAAATGTGAAAATAAGCCTATATTGTTTCTAGGCACCGATTTACATTAATTATCTTCTACTTTAAAAAGCCCCCAGACTCTTTTCTTAAATCATTGCTTCTTTGTGGAAAAATGAAGAGCAGAACAAGTCTGTAAAACAATGTACACACAAATTTCTAGCATTTCCAGCAAGGACGTATTCTCCAAAGGCAGAAAGCCTTGGGTTTAAGTCAAAAACACTACTTTACGACCAGCTAAACTCAGAGATCTCAGGTTACATCTAGCTAGCCAAATTACTAGCTTAATTCTCAAAAGTTATGACCTTCTGAGAACCAGACTTAATTTTAGGAACCGACATCAGCAACACTGTGTTGTGCTTTTTTTTTTTTTTTTTTTTTTTACTTAGTTAAATACAGCATTCCTCATTTGCCCACATAAAAGACCTCAGGACAGTTTGTGATCTCAGAAGAAACAGATTCACTAAAATTTACCCAGCAACAATGTAGCAACTTTGGACTGCAAATATAAGTAATGAAAGCATATGGATTTTCAAGGTGTATGTGTGTGTTTGACTTCTGCTTTGGGCGCGGCCCTTTATCAGATCCCAGTCCTTTACTCATCCTGTGAGGGATGAAATGCACCTTTGCTGTCTTCTGAAGTGTGCACTGGAGCTTTTTTACACAGTAACTTGAACCAGTGAAGGGAACAACCTGTGTTTCAGCCTGACATGGAGCAGGGGCTCAGCTGCAGCACACAGCTGGACCTGGGCATCTGCGCCTAGTCCCAGTTGTAGAGATCCACTTGTACCCAACCAGGATCCACTGTATCCCTCATGCTTTTACAAAAAGGCTCTCATCTCTCTTGAACAAATAAAATTTAAAAAAAAAAAAAAAAAAACAAACCCAAACAAAAACAAAAACAAACAAACAAAAAAACCCCACCAGAATTATCATCCTAAATCAGTATTATCTCATGGATTAAGCTCCCACAAAATGATCACTGAGTAAACATCCCAGATGGTTCCACTTTGAAGTATTTCAGACACTGCTTGGCAACAGCAGGATATCACAAATTCATAAACCTGCCTGAATGTCTGCTGTGAAGAGGCAGGAGTGTCCCACAGGACTTCTGCTGCCTGTGTCCCTCTCCCTTCAGCAGCAAGGGACAGGCAAAGGGAGAGGAGGTGCATTTGTGGATCTAAGCATTATCTCTCTCTCCTAGTGTGAAGGGACCGAGAGCCAAGATTCCTTTCATCAGGTAGCCCTGAGCAGAGTGTATGTCTGGCTCCTTCATGTTGGGGGAAGAAAAGCTCCTTTTGTTTCCTGACTGCTGCCTTTCTCTCTCTCGAGCTGGAGATCATCAGCTAAGGAGGAAGGTGTACATTGGCAGGTTTGCCTTGCAAGAATAGAAGTGAAAGAAATGAGATGTGAAGCAAATGGATGATTCTGGTGAGGATGATGGGCTTAGTCTTAAAAATCCATGACAATGTGCACCTGGATATCTAGGGATCATCACCACTGTCTGCGCCTCCAGGTTCCAGTAGGGACACATGCTGCTGGCTTCTCTGAAGTCTGCTACCCAAAGCAGCCTGGTTTGGCCACTGATAGTGTCATAAAATAACTAAAGTCATGCACCTCTTTTGTTTTTAACAAATTCCTGAACAAAACTGTGGAAGGAGGTAATATTAAAACACAATAAACAAACTAAGTTTTCAGGTCTTTAAAGTAAAAAACCCCAGACCTAAGACATGAACTATTTGCCTCTATTCAGATACTGTAGGAAGACTTGTTATAACACAAAACCTCCTGATTTTTCCAGCACATGTCCTTGTTGACAGTCTAATGGACTTCTCTGTGACACACATTTTACAGAAAGACAGTGTTGGACTAGCCTCAATGGGTCTGTAAATTCATTGTGCTGGAGAAAGTGCATTTCGTACAGAGATAATGTTATTTCTGCTAGGGAAAAAAAAAAACGAAAAAAACAAACCAAAACAAAAACCAGCACAGGACACAAGGAATAAAAAAGAATAAGACTTTTCTCTCAAAAAGGGATATTCTGTAAAATTTTTTCTTCCCCTTCCCTGGGCTACTTTTACTCAAATAAAAAATCCAGTTCTGCCTTTGACTCTATTTTCTTAAATACTCTATTTAAAACCAGAGCATAGTGTCTATCCTTATAATTTTCATTAAAGAAAGATCTACATTTTCCTGACTTGTATTTTACCAGTCCTGAGTACAGAACCAACACTCTTACCCATTTCTATCAAAACCTCAGATGTTAATGGGTTTTTGTATATATTTCATTTAAAGCACTGCTGTGTTTAAACACTTTGAGTGCTGAATGTAAAAATAGCTGGCAGTCTCAGAAATGAACATTTTATTTGTAGTATGGGTGATTTTATCATGTGCCACAATATTTTTTTCCCTCATCATTTATTAATGTTTTATATAGCTCATCAAAAATGAAGGTTGAGGTCAATAATTGCTGACACATGAAAGAATAAGGGAAAGGACAAACAAGGGCAATATCCAGAGGATTGTGGACTAGCAAAATCACTCTCAGATTTTCTTTGCACACCTTGAAATATAGCAATCACTTAAAAGGACCAAGTCAAGGAAAAAGAAAAAAAAAATCTTTTTTTTTTAACAATCAGCATGGTTTCCAATTTCATGTATACTCATGTGCTTCAGAAGTCATCTGGATTTTCATTGGCATCCGTTTTTACTTATCAGTTTCATTTTGTAGCCTCTATCTTTGCTTTGGTGTTGGGGAGCTGCTGATTCTGTTGTGGAAAAACTTACTCTTCATAAGCTGACTAGCTTGTGGTGCCAATGCATGTGTGTATAATTTTTTTTTTCTCTTTTTAAGGGACTTGGGCCCTGGTTTAGAAAAGATTGCTTTAGCATGTGTTAAAAGCTAAACATACTAGTTCCCACCTTTATTTAACAAAGCACTTAAGTATGTATTGAGTCTGGCTGGCCTCAAAGGGACTTATGTGAATGCTGAAGTGCTTGTTGATTCAGTGCCTCTGCTTTCAGGAGCAAATTCCAGCTAAGATACTCTCTCAAGCCTACGTACCACTCCCTCCCCAAAAGTAGGATTTATGCCTTTCACTACAATGGACTTAACAATTTACAAGTTATCCCATTTCCACAATGGGCAAATACATTGTGTATTTCAGAAAACTATACTAAAGATATGATGAGAACTACATCTCCAGAGCAGTCAGTGACCCACTTAATCTCCATTTCTGTGTCACTTCAAAATACAGCATGGGGGAGGAATGAAAACCTATTAAATGGGTCCAAAATTGTTATGCAAAGGATACCAATGGTTCAATTTCAATTACAGCACAGTTTTCCTCTAATGGATACACACGCCCTAAATAACAAAGGTGCTTCCACCTTCAATAAAAATTGAGGCACAAGAGCCATGCTTCTATATGCTGTGGCATTTAACATGTATCTTTTAAAGTAACCATATGGTACTGAAATATTAAAATACAATTCCCATCACAAATTCTTCAAAATTTGCTTCAGGTCTTTATAAAAATAAACAAATATAAAATCTGATGGGGTCTAGAAGGAGGAGTCAGAAGCAGGAATTGGGTCAATTCAGTCACAAGGATTATTAAGGAGAGTAGCCAAACTTAAACTGGAACTAATGTTTTCAAATTACATGCTTCCTCTGTCTCCAGAAGAAGGACTTACTTCAAGCAACCAACAAAAGTGGACTATAATACATTTCCTTAGTTTATAAGCTCTTAGTATTATATCTTAGAGTGCCATCCTATTAGGAAGGATTTTCAAAAACTGCTCTCATTAGAGCTGGAGCTGTCAGGCCATGCAGTGAAAATGTACAATTTTTTTACTCTGTGAAATACGATTCTCTAAAGAGCAACAGGCAGTAAAGCAGCAAACCTATCTAATAATTCCATTTTTTAAAAGTGCTGATTTACATGCACACACCTTACCAAACTATTTCTCTTTGATTTTTACATCTGTTTAGTCAAAGATAATTGCAGACAACAGGTACTTGGATTTGTGGTTGGAACACCTGAGCAAGCAACACTGGTGTCTCACACCTGGATACTACATGCACAGGTATCAAATATAGGCTTAAATCCACAAAAGGACACCAAATAACTTGCAATCATGGCAGAATCTATAGCTCCATAAAAGTTTCTAGATTCTCTATAAAATGTATGAGAATAAAAAGGCAGGTTGCAATTTCAATGAGACAGTAGCAACTATCTTTCTCTCTCTGTCTCTCAAAAAAAGAAAAAAAAAAAAGAAAAGGATAAAAACCCTGAAGCTTAAATCCTGTTTGTTTTTTGTGTTCTAACCCATCTTCCTGAGCTTGCTGTTTGGCTGCTCCCCTAGGATGGCTGGAAATATTGCTGTGAGCCTGGGCATCCTGCTTGCTGAGCAAGACACTAACAGCTATCACACAGCACATGGGAATCTTCCCTTCCACCAGCATTGTATTCACTTTGTTTGGTAAATGTGTTAGTGCTTTGCAAAAAGAGACAGCCTGAAGGTAGCCTGATTCAAATCCAGGTTTATCCATGTTATACAATTTGCAAAATACCTCTTGCCTTCTTTTAGAGCACTTCAGTCTATCCATGTAAGTTCTGAAATTTAACCCTGGTTTTCAGATTTCCTTCAGGAAACAAGGCACCTGCAAATAAGCCATTAGTTTGTACAACCATCAGACACTTCACAACCTGACTGATTCCAGCCCAGGATCTTTGCAGAGGATGGATGGCTCTGCATTAATACCTACCTCCATCTACCTTGCTGTTGTCTGGGCAAGCAAAACCTGACCGACTGCATTATTTCATCAGCTCCCTACAAAATTCTAGCACTTGTTAACAGGGTAGGTCAGTGAGAAAAACTTTTCTGGTGTAGAGACAGAGGAAGAAATAAATACAGAAGTGATATTTCTGCATGCACATGTGTATTTAGGTGCATGCTGTTAATAATAAGATAGTCCTGTTGCTAAATAGATATCTGTAAAACATTTACATATATCAAACTGATTAATTATTAATTTACTTCCAAACTATTTTCCTGAAATGACTATTTACTTCCCTTCCCCATTAATAGAAGTGACCTAATTTAAAGTTAAGCTTGTGGCCCTGTGCTTTCTAGGTTTACAAAAAAAACCTCCCTTCCCCCTGCTAAATCAAACATCACATTGTCAATGCTCTGCAGACATTTCCCTCAGGAATCTGAAAGGCTAATTAGGGTGAGCTTCACCATAAAGAATACAGTTGTTAAAACAGCTTTTGTACACACTGGAGTAATGATCATTCTCTTACATGTGCAGTGATTTGTTGCTGCAATTTGCAGCCATATATCTCTCAGGAGTTAATTCGGATGTTGGTATTTATTGCATGTATGATTATTAATGATATCTTAGCAACTGCTGGCAGTAACTTGTTTCACCTCAGGAAGTAAAGTATTTTAGCTCAGTGTTTACAGATCTAAGGAGGCATCAATTTCTGTAGAAAATCAGTTCTTCATTTGACCTCCCCCAGCTCTAACTGTAAGGTCTGTACCATCATTGTTTACAGATATTTTCTCATGTAAAAATATTTGTCATTATGAAATAAGGAAAGAAAAACCCTGTCAGTTCTTCCTTTTTATATTGAAAACAGTTTTTCACCAGGAAAAAAAAAAAAAAAAAAAAAAAAAGGGAGAGTGTTTTTAAATGCCTCTGAAAAGTAGTATTTTATACTAATGCATATATATCAATAAATAACTACCTATGTAGAATATAGGACCAATTTCTCAGATCACTTGTAATTTTTGATAGAAAAAGAACAAAATGAAAGTACTTCTTTTTCAATTAAAAATGCTGCCCATCTGCAGAAGCACTTGCAGAAATGAAAACCTTGCAAGATGACTTACATATTTCACAGCACCCTTACTTCCAGTTGCTTATGCTTTTGTATTTTATGCATCAAAACCCAGTAGTTTTCTATTCCATAATATTCTATCAAGTTGTTGCTGAACCTACATTTAAACTGAGATCTTATCTCTTGGTGTCTGAGGAAAAAAAATGAGTGTAATCAAGAAAACCAGATGAACTCATTGTGACTAATTTCGGTCCCATTTGAACACTGAGTTTCAAAGTTTTGCTATAGTGTTCTCTTTAGAAGAGATTGTGAAAAAATCATGGGAGTTCAGATGACTCCTAATAAAACAGAGAACACTGAGTGGATCATTCTCTTTAATACTTGCCTGAAGTCATCTTGCTTGCAGCGCAGTCTGCTCCAGGAATTTGCTCTGTGTGGGTAGTGGGAATTCCTCTGAAGGACAGCAAACCTGAGTTCTGAACATGAGCTTCTTGTAAATTTATGGAGAATACACTGATAAAACATGAAAAGGAACGATAATTGTAGATTTTTCAAGGGACAGAAAAAGCTGAAGAATTTTACAGACTACACAAGACACACCCTTTTGTAACCATAAGTGTTAAAAGTATAATTGAAACATTATGTTTTACAATTATCTAATAACTAACAGTAAGCATCAAATAATTAGATATCAGTGTATCTATAACACAGAGTAGTATAAAAATTTAAAATTATCCTTATTATTTTAGTAAACCTTTCATGATCAATGTCAAATAGCAATACTAGAACAAAGAGAAAAAAGAAATCCAGTGTTCAGTGTGCAGAGCTATGTTGCTTTCATCTGTACATTAATATATTACTGAAAAATACTGTGATCTCTTGTTAGCTTATTACATAATTTCCTCACAATTGGTAACAGCATCTTACATTCTTCTTTTCTTTAAGGATGACTCCATATGAATAATTTAATCTCATCCCACCAGGGCTTTATAGCTATTTGCTGTAACAAAATATCTAAAAATATTAAAAATACAGTACTATTGATTATTTCATTTGGTCTATAAATATTATCAGCCAGCACTGACCTGACTTATATTAGTCTAAATTGATAGTAAAGGTACCAGAGACTACAGAATCTGGTTTAGTGTGCTATGATGGCTTACATCTGTAAGTATTTGACTTTTTTTTCTAATTTAAAAAAAAAAAAAGTTTTATATTATTCTGGACCCTATTTTGTTTGCACGTTCATGGATTTTTAAGGATTTGCATGAATGATGGAAGCTAGCTCACAACTATATATTTGCATATATGTGCAGGAAGGCAGCATCACAGAAACTCATATGCATTTATGCCTGTATCATGCATATGTTGACAAATTGCTTATCAACCCATCCTCCCATTCTGCAAAAGGTGTAATACTCTGTGGTCAATTATGGTATTGTCAGTGAATAAGAAAACTGTAAATATTAACAGTTTTTACAAATAATACTCAAAGGATTCATGGGGTGAGTCTTCTCTTCTGTAGACATAATGCGTGAACAATTTTCAGTAACAAATGAGAAAAAAGCAAAAGCTCTTCACAAATACTCTTTATGTCTCAAACATAAAAGGCAGCAGATTTGTTAAAACATTTGTTGTGAATTGTTTATCTGAATGGGATGCTCCATACATTTACTTCAATGTAATTTGAGAATCATATGATAAGAATTATCCAAAATATCAAAGATTTTACTTGTAAGCATTCTAATATTTGCATACATGTATATTGTGCTTAGGCATGCATTTCTGTGTTCCTATTTTGCACAAAGTACACAGACCTGTATACTGGTGGGAAAAATTGTAAAATGCTCAAATAAATTATAGTGGAAGGAGGCTAAAAAGGATATCTGATGCCTAAGATGACAGAAAAAAGACTTGCTGGAGTTTTTAATGTTTTGAAAGGGTTATTTTTGGCAATTAATGCCATAGGACATGAAACTCCACCTTGACCCAACCGCTTACATTGCAAAGGAATTTTTACCTTTCCTCCTACTTCACCATTATGCCATTACATTGTCAGATTTATGTAGGAAAACAGAACTTCACAGCTTTTGTCCTTGGACCTCCACAGAGGATAAGGGTAGTATATAATACACAGGGGTTTTGTTGTTTGTTTTTGTTGTTTGTTTTGTTTTGGGATATTGGTCTGTTTGTTTTTTAAGGAAAAGTACTGTAATGTTTAATTACCTGAGTACCTAAACATGTCGTTCCCAAGAGGCTGTGTAACGATTTTGGGGCTGAGTAACAAGAAAGCCTTCAAGACTAACTGTCCCAGTAAGACTGAGCAGACAAGGCTTGAAGGAAAGCAGTGAGACTGCATATCTAGACTTCAAAAACAGCATCAGATAAAACAAGTGGATATCAGGACTGAAAAGGCGGTAGGAGTTTGCAAGCAGATGTCAAAAAGCATACCAGAAAATGTCAAGACAAGTATAACAAGCACTGGTTGCAGAGATTACAGGGATAAATACGTGTATGATGAGCACTGAGCTAGGACTTGCTGTCCTAAGAGCTGCTTTGCAAGCAACGGTATAAAAAAAACCACATCAAACCCTCACCACCACAAACAAAAATAATAAAAGATTAGTGATCAATGTCTGCAGAAAATCTTGGAATCAGAATGTAAACAGAGGACAGTAGGCAAATAAAACCAGGGCTGAAACATGCTTCTTGAAAATCTTGGTCATTGCTGGGCCAATTGTTTTGCTCTTTAAAAAGAAGAACAAATAGACAACAATTTTCAAGAGAGCATAATGGAGAATTTGAAGAAAATAATTATGATAAGCATTTGGAAATGCTTTCCTGGAAGTATGAATAAGAAAGGGGTTTAGGAAGTGCAGGTTCTTACGTGCAGGTAATAGCAAGTTGGTGTGTGTCACACTTACATAGCAGCAAGTTATGCTGTGTCAGGAATGGTGCTGGCTCTGAAATATTCAGTGATGCTAATTCTCTCCAGTGGAAAACCTGCATGGTGTTGGGGGAGCACTGCCAATCTGAGGGGTTGTTCACCATTTCCCTGGAGTCACTGAAATGAGCAGGAGGAGCAAAGGGCCAGGAGATCCTGAGCTGGAAACCCATTAAAAATTACAGCAGCAGAGAGAAAATGTGCAAATCTTTAGACAGTGTTGTAGAAGGCTTCTCATCAGAGTGTCTGTGGCAGCTATTAGTTACGGGATATCCTGCATAGTCATAAGCATCAACATTGCATGTTTTGCTGTTTGTTCACAGATTCAATACTAAACAGGGGAGGTATGAATATTAAGTTCTTCCTTGCAAACCATGGGAGCAAAAGTTGCAGTGGTGTGAAAAAAGGTCCTTCCCGGTCTCCACCACTTGTGCTGGAATGCAGCTGTGTTGGAGCCAGGTGGGGCTGTGTAGGAATGCAAATTTGGAGTGATGAATGCACCCTGTCTTTCTCATTGCAGGGGCTGGCCCTTGCAGGGGCTCACCCTTAAAAAACCAGCTTGATGCCAAGGTCTTTCAGCTTCATATTTTCCACTTAATTTGTAGTGACTTATTTTGTTTGTTTATGGCCTCTGATGTGTGTTTGGGTAATACAAAACCAGTGCCTTATCTCTTGCGGAGAAAGCTTTGTTTCAAAACTGCCATATAATGGTCAGTCTCAGTGCGCAATTTTTGTTTAACTAATGTAATTGGCACTGCGACCACCACATGGAAACATTGATTCCCAGTCATCTGTGTCATGTAGTGCACCATTTTATGGGCTAGCCATAAAATAATTACTGGCTTCCTGTTCAGCACTGCACACTCCCAATTAAGTGTCTGATTATGTATTTCACTGATTTGTAAAACAAAACAGGCATGAGATGTAAATATCTATATGCATAGCCTGCATTTAAAGAGATTATTTCTACTGAAAGTGAATGCACATCAAGACACCACCATGTTCGGTGCTACATGATGAAGTTTGCTAGCACAAGCAGCAACTGTAGATTTGATTCAATAAATATTTTTTGTCACCAAAGAGTTCACATTCACTCCTACTGAATTCAGAGATGGCTGTGAGGAAGCGCAAATAAATTTTAAGTGTGGCCGATTAGGTGAGTAAGCAAAACTGATTCATTTTGAATTGCCATGGGTTATAGAACATGAACCACTATCACAGGTCAGCTGTCCCTAAGTTGCTAAATACCAACAGGTTTTGTGCCTTTTAACTTAAAACGGCAGATATCAAAGCAAATGCCACTTACACCTGCCAAAGCCTTCCAGCCTTTGGATGAGTTCCTGATGCAATTACTTGTCCTCCCTTTCAGGAAACTTACAGGAGAAAAACTCCTTGAGTCTTAGCTGGAAACCTTAGTTTTGGGAGGCACATGCAGGATGTTGCTGCTGTTATCTATATGAATAGAGTACATCATCCTAAAGGAGAAGGAATGAGAGAGACCTCACACTGCATGGTGCACCAAACTTGCCACAGCAGTTGTACAAAGAAGAGGGATACTTATTTTCTGCTGATATACGCAAAACCCCACAGTCAATTCTTCCAATGAAAACAATAGAAATATAGGGGTAGGAGGGTTTGAGATGCATGATGCAGTTTAACCACCACCAAATATGCATCAGTCAGCTTACTGAAATTTAATTTTCTTTCCTTCAGTTGTTAAACATGCTTAACAAAGTAGGTCTAAATTCACAGAGACCTAGCAGAAGAAAACATGATAAAAAAAAAAAAAATCCCCCAACTATACAACTTAGACACAGTAAGAAATAATAAGTTAAAGAAAGCTCTGCATTATTTCCAGGAATAACTCATTTCATCCCTTTCATCTCTTTGGTGTGCAAGTTATGCAAACACAGATTCCCCAAGAGATCAGCAAATAACCTGAAAGAATACAGTGGATGGTAAGGAAGACTTTGTTTGATCTTCTTACACACCATTCCTGATTTGGCCTTGATAACTTCAGAGAGACTATATATTAATTTACTTCTACAACAGGGTCTTGCATGTGGTATGGTCTGTCTCATTCTGACAGTTTATTTTCCATGGACTATTAAATTTCCTAATGGAAGCATTGATGAAAGCTGTGAAACAATCCTATGGTTGTATGAGTCAGTCCATATTTTCTCTCCTTCCATGAACATTAAAAAAAAAAAAATGGAGTCAGAAAAACATTCCAGACCATAATTCATCAAAAATACTGCAATCAAATAACTATAATCTGTGGATTTTTTTCCCCAGTAAAGATAGAAAGAATGAACACAATAAAATTGAAACTGTCTTTTATTGAGAAATGGCACTATTTCTAGAAATGTAGTAAATACTGGCAAAAGGAAAAATGAGGCCTGTTAATGATGCAATGCTTGGAATCAAAGAACATCAAGTCTAACACAGAGTTAAACACACAAAAAATTGCCATAAGAAACAAGAAGCTCTGAAAGAAATTGAACAGTTTGAGACCTCCCTTTCTAGCCAGGGAATGGTTAGAGGTCTGAAAAGATCCAAAATAAATACCAAAAAGTTATAAAAATAAGAGAATGGAAACCATATGCAACATAATGGAGTCTCAAAGCACCAAAGAATTGCAGTCCAATATAGATAGATTACATGGATGTATATAGGTTACTTTCAGCTTGGATGAGTTTTGAACTTTTATATACAGAAAACTTTTTTTTAATATTCATGAAATTATGCAAAATGAGCATATTAGTGATGGTGAACAATTACTTTTGCTGGCCACACAGCAGAAGATACTTCTTTCCCATATTTTTTCTTTCTGTTTTTGATTTGCTCTGTTCTTCTCAGTTCATACATTTACATGCATTGCTAGAGATGAACGGAGCTTGAGCAGTCATATGCAGGTACCTGACATGCGAAGGTAGTCTGTACTTTATTATTCTGGTGGTTTAGTGAGTGTGACAGAGGATGAAATTTAGTTCTTTGTTATTTCATAACTCACAAAACCTCTGTCACTGCAGTAATTAAGGTAAATACCATCAAGACAAAACATTAAGTATCTTTTGAGTTGTAACTAACAACACCACTCAAGTGTTATGAAAGGTGGAAAAAATTCAAAAGATAATGGATGAGACTCCACTCTAACTGTTCTATTACCTAAGGTTTTTTTCTTCTCTTTTACTTTTTGCTTTTTTAAATATACATTTCTATTTTGTACAAAAAGCATACTGTCAATGGGTGCAAAATTAACAGCACCCTACACCAAAGTCACACGTATAACCCCTTTTTCAAAGAGATGTCAGGAATAACTCCTTCTCTCAGGATGCTTTAGCTTCACTTCAGGAGAAAACCACTTAAGGACTGGAGAGTAATTCACACTTTATCTCAGCTCTCCTGTTGAGATTGTCAGCCAGGGTGCCTCATTTTACAAAGACTGTATTACAATACCTGTACTCATCCACTGGAGTGGACTGACCTCACTAGCCAATTTTATGTGTATTAAAGCACCAAATGGTGACAGATGTCACTTGATACCAGAGTAAGCCAGTGTTGTGGGTTGATGTTGGTTGCAAGAAAGGCACCCAACAAAGCTGCTCACTTACTCCCCTGCTGCAGCGGGACAAAGGAGAAAAGATTTAATGAAGGGTTCATAGGATGACATAAGGACCAGGAGAGATCAGATACCATTAAAGGCAAAACAGGCTTAACTTAGAAATATAAAGTGAATTTATTGCTAACAAAATCAGAGCAGGATAATGAGAAGTAAACTAAGACCTTAAAAACATCTTCGCCCCACCCCTCTCTCTTTCCCAGCTCTACGTCCTACCCCAGAGGTGCAAGGAGACAGGGAATGAGCATTATGGTCAGTTCATCACTAGTTGTTTCTTCTGCTCCTCAGGGAGAGGAGTTCTTCCCCTGCTGTACCATGGGGTTCCTCTGCAGGAGACAGTTCTCCGTGACCTTCTCCGACAAGGCCCCATCTCACAATCAACAGCCCCTGTGAGCTGTTTCAACATGAGTCCATTCCACAGGCAAACAGTCATCCTAGAACTGGGTCAGCATGGGCTCCACAGGGTGCAGTCCTCCAAGGACAGGCTGCTCCAGCCTGGAAGCAGGGGGCCCCTCTCCACTGGGACTCCCACTGGATCACAGCCTCCTCCAGGCATCCACCCGCTCTGACATGGGCACCTCCCCCACATGCTTCAACTTGATCTCTGCATCTCCTGTGAACCCCCATAGGCTGCAGGGACACAGCTGCTTCACCATGGTCATCACCATGGTTTGCAGACGAATCTTGGCTCTGGAGCACCTCCTCCCCCACCTTCTCCACTGGCCTTGGTATCTGCAGAGTTGTTCTCACATGTTCTCACCTCCTCCTCTTCTCTAGCTGGAATTAAAACTGTGCCACCACCTTTGTTTGGATTTCGTGTTAAATATGTTATCACAGAGGTGTTACTACCATCTCTAATTGTCCCAGGCTCAGCCAGTGGCATGTCGATCATCTTCAGAGCCATCAGAGATAGGCCCTGCTGGACATGGTGGAAGCTTCAGGCATCTTCTCACAGGAGCCATCTCTGTGGCCCCCCCGCTGCTAAAACCAGGTTGTGCAAAACCAATGCATCTAGTTCTCAAAAGAAGGACAAATTAAAACATTGTCGAGGTTTGACCCTGGCTAAATGCCAGGCACCTGTGACCTCTCTATGTTTTCTCTCCTGCTGCAGCCCTGCAGATGAAAAAAAACTAACACAAACAGACCAGACTCATGAGCTGAGATAAAGACTGGTTGGAAGGACACACAGAGACAAGGCAAGAAGCAGGTTCCAAACTTAAAGCTGCAAAGTGATTTATTGACCTAATGGAGTCAGAAGATAAATCAGAGGAAAAAATAAGCTCTTAAGACACTGTTTCTTCACTCACCCCCTTCTCTCTTAAGGCACTGTTTTCTCAGCTCACCCCCGTTCCTCCTTCCAACCAACAGCTCCGGGGCAAGGGCAGGGTATGGAGTTTTTTCTCTTAGTCAGTCTGTCACCACAATTCTTCTGCTACAAACACTGTTTCTCTACTCACCCCCCTCCCTCCTTCCAACCAATGGCTCCAGGGCAGGGGCAAGGTATGTGGTTTTTCTCTTAGTCAGTCCTTTACCACAATTCTTCTGCTACAAATGCTGTCTCTCTACTCACTCCTTTCCCTATTAAGACACCATTTCTCAGCTCACCCCCTCCCTCCTTCCAGCCAACAGCTCTGGGATGGGGGCAGGGTATGGGGTTTTTCTTTGGTCAGGGTCAGTGCAGCAGGGAGAAGAGTCCTCTACTTAGCCATGGGCGTCCCTCCCACAAGAGACAGTCCTCTGCGAACTTCTTTGGCGTGGGTCCAATCAGCAATGTGCCCGAATTTGCTGCAGCACAAGATTTTCGTGTCCATAGGTTGCAGACTTCCAAGCTGAGACCGAGCCGAGGCCAGGCTGTTTCCATCCCGGGAGCAAGGCCTCTCTCTCTCCTGTAAGGCCTCTGCAACTCTCAGTTTCTACTGGGACTCCCACTGGTTCACAGCTTCCTGCAGGCATCCACCTGCTCCTCTGGCATGGGTACCTCCCTACGAATTGTGAGTGGTTCTCTGCATCCCCCTGGACTCCATGGGCTGCAGGGGGACCACCTGCACCTGCTCCCCCATGGTCTTTCACCACGGCCAGCAGAAGGTTTTCAGCTCCGGCACCTGGAGCACCTCCTCCCCCACCTTCTCCACTGACCTTGGTGCCTCCATGTTGTTTCCCTCACATATTTTTGCCCCCTCCTCCTCTGGCTAAAAAGAAGTGTATGCTCACATTGTTTTGATTTGTTCTTAAATATGTTTTCACTGAGGCGTAACTAACATCTCTAATTGGCCTAGGCTTGGCCATCATCTTCAGACCCATCAGAGATTGGCTCTGCTGGACATGGTGAAAAATTTCCAGAATCTTTACACAACCCATGCAGGAGCCATCTTTGTATCCCACCCTACTCACTGGCAAAAACTGGGCCAAGCAAAACCACCACAAGCATACAGTTCCTTTTCTCACATTTTATTCACCCTAACTATGTTTTTCAATATTGTTGAATAATGAAAATCCTCTGCTTTATCACAGTGGTGATTAGTTCCTTGTTGTTACTATATCTTCCCACAAACTTAAGAAAACATTTGGTGATAGTGCATGAGCCTTGCTTTTCAGATTTCCAAAGCTTCCTCCCCATCACATGTGAGGAGTGTTATTCAGAGGAGGAAGTACCTTCATGTTCTAGTCATTAGTAGAAATGGCCATGGATGATGTCATGCTGTCTGTAACCTAGTTAGGTTTTGACAGCAGATGGGTTCTAAAATCATAGGTTCACATGAGAAACCTTTAAAACCTCATTAGTGCCTGATAATTATTCTACTATCCAAAGCACTAAAAATCAGAAAGTCTATTTCTGCTTCAGAACAAACTGTGGATACGTTCAGAAAAAGCTTTGCCTGTTCACTTCTCAGTAATGAGAGAAATAGCTGCTCTGGATATGAACATTTGGGACTGGTGCAGAAAAAGACTACTTTCCTTCCTGAGCACGAAGAATGAAGTTGATTCATTCTATAACCAAGACAAAAAACTTACAACTAAGCTTTAACTTGTTGCTCTGTTTTGGAACATCATCTTTTCCAGGCCATCTCCTGCGGTCTCTCAGTTTCTCTCTGCGTCCCCTGTCTCTCCCCAGCTGTTGGACCGAGCAGTTTCAGTGACACCTGCAGGTGCAGTTCAGTTGAACCAACCCTGGCTCCAGCCCCACCTCCCTGGGTCCATCGCCTCTAGAACTGAGCTGCTGTGTGCCGCTGTTCAGCCGCTGTTCAACCAACACTGGCTCCGGCACACCCCCCACCCCCGGGTTCATCTTAAAGGCACCGCAGCTGTGGGCATTAAGCAGACAGATAAGGAATAATTTGGCTTCCTAGTGTCACTCCAGGACACAGTCACAGTAGAAAAGGTTTCTGTAAGGTCTTACATGTTGAAAACCTTTTAAAAACGGACTCTTAAGGGCACCTTGGTACTTTCATGGTCAGGACCATCCTCTGTTTTTCAAACACGGCTGAGTCCCAGCCTTTATTTTGAATCATACAAGGCCCCAGCCCACATACTTGAATGCGTAATGAATCACAAACACAGTGACTCAAAAATACCTTTTCCCACTAGACATTAAATGAAGGAAGGACCATTCTTTCAGCTTATTTAGAAGTAGGTTGCCATTAAAAGCCCTAGATGGTATGACTGGACAATATTGCATTCTAGGTTGGAGCACTACTGGAAGTCACAACTGAACCAAACTTTACTCAGCCTCATCTCTGATAGATTTAAGCCAAGTCTGGCTAAATTTGTTTCTACACTTAATTTTGATAGCAAAACCATTTAATTTCATAGCAGCAATTCTGTAAAAATATATTGTTCCATATTTGGTTCCATAGTGTCTCCTGAATATGATTAGAATTCGAAAAAACCCTGCTAGAACAAAAAACTCAGCAAAATAAAACAATGAACATCCCTTTAAAAAGACAGAAATTTATTTAAATGTATATAAAGACAATCAGGTTATTCATAGCCTTCTTATTGCACCTCTCTTCTCATCAAACTTGATTTCCCAAAAATGTGTTTTCCATGATTTCTGGAACATTGTGCTTCTCTTTTTAATAGAGGCCATGAATTGCCTTTGACTGCTGCATGGAACTAGCATGAGACAATTGCAATGAAGTTTATTTTTTTCCAATGAGATCTCCAGTGTAAAACAAACAATAATCATAAAATTAATCCTTGTGATACTGTTTATATGCACCACACTTAACAGGACCTTCAGAGCTAAAAGGAACATGTTGACCTAAAGAAGCAGAGGCTGTCACCATGGTTACAAGGGACATGTTTACCTGTGTGGGTAAAGTACAGATGTAGACGCCTAAAAGACATATATTGGCAACATTTCCTGCCCAATAATGTAGAATTTGTTCCCCAAAGAATCAGTAATTGCCTTACCAGCAGTGCATCGAACACCTTTATTACAAAGTTTGTTAAAATGCCACTTACATTTGAAGAAACAATCACTAAGGACATTAGCTTCTGTGGTACAGAAATTTCTTAAGCTACCACCTCTGCAAGCACAATTCCAGCACTTAAAAAAATCTTGTTCTGTTCTTTTGGTGGCTTACATGGCTTACATCACAACTTGCAATAAATGTGACAGGATCAAAAAGGAGCTGGCCATAGTTTGATTTTTCCTAGGGAAAATCAGGAATGTGCTCTTTGGTGTGCTCTTCGGTGATGCACCAGTTTCACCAGAATTTTTTATATGACATGCAGCCTCATGGTGGGGAGCTACATTAATATTTTTTTCCTCATAAGTCGTCTCAGTCACTTCACTGGCCAAAAGTGTTGGCATCAGCTTCTTTTCAGGGTGACCAAGCTGGGATGTTCCCGGGAGGTATCCAGTTTTCAAAGGAGAGACATATCTCCTGTTGTCCCCCTAAAATCACATGATACCTAGCCAGCCTTGAAAATATTTGTTTATACAAGTCAGCATCGGAAATATTGTATACATCAGTAAAATTAACTTGGAAGCATAGGCAGGGACCGCTTCAAACAGATCAGGTTGCTCAGAGTCCCATCTATCCTGACCTTGAACACCTCTGGAGATGGGCATCCATGTCTTCCCTGGGCAACCTGTGCCAGTGCCTCACCACCCTCACAGTACGACATGTTTTCTAAATCTAAACCTACTAAAGTGCACAATTATACTGGAAAGAACAGGGGCTAATTGGTCAATAAAATGCAAGTGAACATGTCTAAAAAGCCTTTTGATGTTTTCAATACATGTTATATAAAACTGTCATTGTGGAACAATGTTAACTATAACAACTCTGTTTTGAGGAGAAAAGTTTTTTCCCTACATTTGACTGCATCTGCTTCCTTCATTTTATCCATTAGCCCTGTGAAAGCCTCTGTTTGTAGTACTTGATGTGAGCTTGGGAAAACCATACAGATGGTGCTGCCTCAGCAGGAAACCCACTCCTTACTGAGGGACAGTCAATTATTTGCAGGGAAACTCAAACAGAGGAATAAATATTACATACCGATAGATATTTGTCAGAAAAGATAGGAGTAGTTTCAACATAGCTTGTCAGACACAATACGTTCAGAACATCTACATTTTCTATGGCAAAGGGAATAGAGCTCTCCAGCTGCTCCCCTGGCAAGACTAAAGTTTTGTCTCATAAATTTAAATTATAGATGACATAATGGAGGAATGGAAATGGATTGCACCTAAAAGATAAATCCAGAAAAAAAGCTGGAAGGAAGAAATGAAAAGTTTCTGACACGCCGCAGGTCTTCCGTTTGTTGCGATATTGTCTCCAACTCAACCCTTTGTAAAGCAATTTGTTTCTTTTTAATTTTCCTCCACCTTCATGGAATGTGATGAACATTTTTGTGAAGCTCACAGAGAGTGCTCGGTTGCAAATAATGCAAAGAGCTTACCAATGCCTGGGAGTCCTAACTGACAATATTTTCAGTTGTGTCAGCATTTAAGTATTATTGTGGTGTTATCATATCATGGCATAAAAAAATAACATGGAGGAAGTTGTGCCAAAAACTTAATGTTTGACTGAAAGCACACACAAAATATCCATAGGTACATTTTGGTTCTTTGCAAAAACATCATTTTGATATGAACCATTCATTGGTTCTTCCACTCACTCTTGAGAAACTCTACATTTTAATTTAAACCAATAAGACGAAAAGCACTCGCAGGTTTTCTGCATCTGATACTTATGAGGAATAGAGAGGAAATTGATAAACTGCAGTACCTTGGGATGATTTGACAGCCTTGGAAAGGAGATGGCCTCCAGTCTGAAGCCTGGTGAAGATTCTGCTTTTTTTTCCCCACACACTGAACTTGTCACTTTTGTAAAATGTGCAGAATTCCACAACAAGTTTATCAACCTGTGTCAGTGATAAAGCAAAGCCTTGTAAGTGGAGACAGAGGAAAAAGAAGACCGAGAGAGGGGAATTTTGCTCAGGAATGGGTAAATTATTCTGTCTCATTTTTTAAATTCAATGAAATTATATCTGAATGATCAATACAGGAAATTAGAGAAGTGTTATTGTGTACTATACCACGGGATATTAAACATTTGAAAGCGTATCAAGATTGACAGGCTAGTGGAAATACAATCTGAAGTTGAATAAAATGAAAAATACACATGCTTCAGACTAAATGCAGATCTAGATAACTGTCTTACCATCAAAATGTACCAGGTGTGAAGAACAGGAATTTATTTCTATGACTGTAGAGCTTTTTCTTTTGGATTATCCAGAGTAAATTCATTGAGCTGCACTCTGATGAACATCAGCTCTTGGGTGAAGGTAGAAGTAGCATTTGGTTATTACTTGAAACTCTTTGATTTTTTGCAACCTCTGTATTTTATTATACTGCACAGTTTGCTAGCAATTGCTATAATGCTCTCAGTGGCAGCTCAGGACCAAGTGGCAGCAACAAATGGGCCCAAGAATCTGGCCCAATGGCTTAAACCGCAGAAACAAACACTGAAAGAAAATTCACTGGAAACAAACAAATTTTTGTCTCTTTACATCTAGGCCTGGACAACAAAGACATACTGAAAGAGATCTCAAAGCAAAAGACTTAAATACAAGTGCAATGTACTAATAATGCTATATATAGGGTTACAACAGAGATGGTAGGAGAAATTTGTCTTTTGAAAAAGTTTCCCTCCTCCCCATGTTTTCTGCCTGTCTCTCCCAAGAGTGACCATCACGTCTCCTCAATTGCAGCTGCAGCCTCCCAGAAGGAACATGGGGAATCCAAACCCTTTGCATTCTTTAAATGGAACTAATCCAGTGCAGAAAATCACAGAACCCTAGACAGGTTCGGGTTGGAAGGGACCTTGAAAATTATCTAGTTCCAACCCCCTTGCCACAGACAGGGATTCTATCCACTAGATCAGGTTGCTACCATAAGGATCTTCTCCATGATCTTCCCAGGGGCAGAGGTTGTTGTATTTAAAATAATAAAGCCGCCTGGCTGTCCTGGCTGTCCTTGTCCAGGATGAGAGCCTCCAGGCCACCAAAGCCTACTGCGGGGCTGACTCCCGACGAGGTGGGGCTGCCCCTGACAAGTGATCAACGAGGTGCTAATGGAATAAGGCGAGAAGAGGCAAAGGGTTGCAGGAGTGGGGTCTCCCCCGAACTGTCCTTTATTGGGGGTAAGGGTGAGGGGATTCGGGGGGGAGAGTCGTGGAGGAGAGCACTGTGGAAATGACCCCGTGCAGCCAGTCTTAAGGGGAAGTGACAGCCAATGGGGAAAGAGACAAGAGGAGGATACAAGGGTCAGGGGTCCAATAGCAACATAGGAGGGAGGGGTACAATAGTTCATAACCAATAATACATTGAACATACAGAATATTCGGGAAGAGGGGGCTGGTCCAAGACTCTGGGCACGCCTCTCTTCTAGAACTGGGGTGGATCTTACCCCCGTTCCATCCCCTGAGTCCTCCCACAGGGAGGAGCCTCCTTCAGAGGAGGTGGAGCTGGAACAAGAGGCAGCTGTAACCAGGGATGGACCTCCCACAAAAGGTGAGGCTCAGTAATCTGTAACATGATATGGGTGCAGCAAAGTGATATCCCAATGATTCCTAAAGTCTCTGCTACGCTGTTTGTTAGGTTGTTAAATAGCAGTTGAACCTTGAAAATAGATCAAGTTTAAATAAAGGTTACCTAGTATATTTCATGTTCCTAAATAGATAGGATCTTTCTTACAGCAAGGTTCTTGATGAATACAAAACCTGCTTTCACAAACATTTTTAATTCTCACTTAGAATATTCCTACTTCTACAAATATTTCTGCAGCCAAAACTATTTGCTAGGATGTATGTGAAAAGCAAAAAAAAAAGTAAGTGTAAACATATTAAACATGAATTAACTTAGAATTTAATAATTAAAAGAAATGCTCAGCAATTTTGTACAGCTCTTGCCTGCCAGTGGCTGTTAGAGCCAAATGATGACATGCAGATGACAGTAATGTGTCTGACGCCTGACCTTTCAAGATAAACACTGAAAAAAGTAAAGTGAGGATCATAAAAGACTAAATTTTAGTAGTGTTATGAGACCTGCTGTTGGAAGTAGGCACATGGACTTGGGACTTTGGGGGAATTTTGCACATGTCTATCTGAATGGATTGAGATGAATTCCACTTGCCTCAGGCACAAGCCAGTTCCAGTCTGGGATGCCATATAACTGCAATGGCCGCTCTGCCAGACAATTACTTTGTACACACTGAGATATTCACTTGTTCATCCAGTTTCCAGACCCAAAATTATTTGCATGCCACCACCAAACACTCCATTGCCAACAGAAAATATACCTATGTAGGACCTCAAATCCCTGCAAGCCAAGTGTAAATCTGAAACTTATCTTCTTATCGCCTAGGTAAATACTGCACACTGAACTGCCACACCTGTGTTTTGAAAAGACTAACTTGTGTGCATTTTTTAGGAGAAATTCACATCTGACTCCAGAGTGGTGAATCATAAACAGAAATCAGAGACACCCTCTGGTGTAAGACTATTATCTTTCTATTGTGTCAAACCAACATGACAGTAGAGCGGTTCATATCCTCAAAAAAAAATGTATAGTTATTAAAACAGCAACTGCGTTCATGATTTTTTATCGAATATGTGTCCACCTAGCATATTCATGCAGCAGTTTCAGCTGGTTCAGCCTGTTGTGTCTCCTCATTGGCTTCTGCCAATGCTTAGGTTGAAATGTGATGGCTGAAAGGAAGAATTTGTTATCCTGCTGAACCCAAGGGTGCTAAAACTCCAAAAGCAGTTAGCAAGGCTTGTTCATAGCTTCATTCTTCTTCAGGCTTTGTCTCCAAAACCAGAAAACTCACAGCAGTTCCTGACAAACTGCCATAGCAGCAGCCTCAGAAACAGACTGCACTCCAACTAAAAGCCCCCAAAAACACCCCTAAATCAGCATGGTGCTGCCAAAAAGAGAAATAAGTCACTGGGCCCTCCAGAATGGGAAAACATGCTTCAAACTTCTTAGAAAGCCACAAGTCAGAGAGGGAAAGTGTACTGCTGGCCTACATGAGAAGTCTTTTGCACCTGGCAGAGGCAGAAGATCTAAAGAGCCATTAAAGCCTGATGTATGGAAGTGGTTTTTGTCTTGCAAATGGGAGTAAGGATGGGAGTTTTGTCAGCTTCACCATAAAGCTGTGAATCACAGGTTCCTGGTGTGTGCAGCTGTGCCGGGGCCCTTCTCAGCAGCAGTGTCTGCAGAAGCATATGCTGCTCTTCTCATGGCTAGGTTGCTGAAGGTGATTAAAACTAGTTTTAACACCCCTCCTGTTTTTCCCCTTTTCCACAGTCTTCCTGTTGCTGCATCCTCTCTAGTATTAAACATCTAGTTTAAGACAGAAGAGAGGAAATAAACTACAGGGAAATTTTGTTTGCTTGTTAGGCTTTATACACTTCTTTCTGAGTCTAATTTCTCCCTTGACCATCTTACAGACACTGTAACTCATAAAATAAGGAAAATTGTTACAAATATACTGAGCCTAAGTGGTTTTTCTGGAGGGTGTTTTTTAAAATTTCTTGATATCCCTAGTGTTACTGAAACACAGTGGTACTCAGAAAAAACCTGGACACAATCACTGCAACCCTTCAGTGGCTATTTTATCTCTGATTTTGGTTTACTTAGCTGCATAGAGGGTCTGCACTGTAGATTGGATTAAGAATTAAGAATTAGATTAAAATTTTTAATAGTTTTGGTAGATACAGGTTACATTTACTGTCACTGATGTACTGTGGCATTCAGTAAAGAGTCTCTCAGCAGGGACATTTATGATTCCATTGTGCTGTACATGTTATATAAGTAATATTCCTAGTCCATCGTGAGCTTTATCTCTGAATGATAGCAACAGCCTGAGGGCTGCTCTTCATACAACTTTACTTCCTGCTTTAAGATAGTTCTGTGGGCCAGATGAACTCTTCAGTGAAAAAAACACTGATTTGAGTATGTTCTAACACACCTCCTTATTGCACTGTTTAAAGAGTTTATTAGCTAGATAAAGAAAGCATTGCATCTTCAAGTAGAAAAAAAGAATACTCTTTTTTAAAATGAAATTATTTTCAATCTGCTTGGAAATTTAGTATTATGGATTTACTTTGCTAATAAATGGATACATAAAAACTGCAACATGAGGCACAAATTGGCATCTGTTGTATAAAGCATGTTATTTCTAGTGGGAAATAGAACCTCTGAATCTTACTGGTAGAAATGAAATTATTTCTTAATATAATCTCTGATTGGGATGTTTATACCAACTTCTTAGAGTCAGAAGCAATACAACAAGTTTTGAGGATGTGAAAAGTAGTATATCCACTTAAATCTACAGAGATGATCCACGTGCACATAGCTGAACTTGGAATGAATTGGGCACACAGAGGTTAGCCTCCTACCCAAAGTGTCAGGGATCTTTCACAGGAATAAACTGCAGATTGCAAAACAGTTAGCTTAACTAGTTCCTAATGTGCCGTATCACACCACTTTCAAATCTCCATTTGTGGAGTCTGCAAGTACTGTTCACAAAATGGAGGTTTCAATGCAAAAATAAATATGATGTAGCTCTGTGACAGTGACAGAGAGCAATTTTGATCATATTATAGGCCCAGGTATTTAATTTCAAAAATATTTCAAGCTTGTGTAAATCCCACATAAAGCCTAATCTACAGGTCTAGGAGAGTACACCGACGTAATTTTCAATAATTAGCATAATTCACTAATTACTAGTAACTACTAATAATCTACCAGAGTCATTAGAGGGTAAAAAAGTCAAGGTGACTGGTAGCAGTCACAGATTATAGAACTAGATAACTTGATAAATCCCCCACCACCTTAGCACAAAGCAGGAAACAGTTAAAGGAGTAGTAAAGAAAAATTTTACTTTATAGGTGAGAAAAAGCAGAGCCCAGGAGTGAGGATTTCAACTGAGCAAGGGACATTATACTGATAGAAAAAGTGCTAAACAGAGCAAAGGAACTAAAGGGATTTGATGATAGGAAGCAGGAAAATAACTCAAGGGGAGGAGAAAGAAATGGTAGGAAGAAAGACAATGTGGGTGTCTTCTTGAATGGAACAATAACAAAAAAGTTCCAGAGTGACCCCTTTCAAGCATCTTGATGCTGTCTCTAAAAATACAGACAGTTCATTTCATAACTACATTTCTAGTAATATCTTCCTAGTCATTCATTTGGATCTGATATGGTCCTCCTGAGAAATTTCAGAGAGGTAACAACAGGAAAGTGAGTCTTTTCCATAATTGCAGAAGAGGTTGAAAGAAAATAATCTGACTGGACACTATAGTTATCTGTTTTCTAATTTTTTTCTGTTTTCTACTTTTTTCTTTTTTTCTTGCACTGTTTGAATTCTATTTCTTCCAAGTTCAAAAATATGTAAATGGTAGAGGAAGGAACAACCTAAATTCACAGTATCAATACCTTTCATTGTGACAAAATATATTTCTGCAAATGTACATTTATTTGAAATACAATTTTTGAAGAATCTTGATGATACTTTACTAAAATTATCTCTGGTATAATTTCACTGAATTAAAAGAGGCTTCAGAGGGAGGGGATGAATTTGCCTCCTGGTATTATTGGTGAAAAATAAAAGAGTTTTATGCCAAGATGTTTTTTATGAACTTGAATCCAGTTTCTAATCATCCAGATTGCCCTGTACAATAAACTCTTGATTATGACTGCTGGCGTTAACAGTAATAAGACAAGATGATGTGCAGCACAATTTTCTTCATTCAGCTTTTCATTCTTCCACTACTCCTTAAAAGTCTCCCTATCTTTCTGTTGGTTTTGTTTAAAAATCATGTAAAATTAGATATTATCAATCAAGTCACACATTCTCAAGTGCAAAAACATTATTTTGTTGATTGTTATGTAGCTTTGTGGGATGAATCGGTGCAGTTCCACTCCTTGTTGGGGAAAGCTGGCTCTTTCTCATGTAACTTTCTGCTGAATTGAGAACATAAGAGAAAGCACCAACTTTCCTTTAGTTTAAAGCAGAGCGGTGGAGAGTGATTGAAGACACTTATCTGCATTCTTTCCACTCTGTATCCTCAACCACGTGCACTTCTCTCCACCAACACTAATTAAACTAAGGAGGAAAAAAATTAGATGTTTTCACTCAGACAAAATTATTTCAAGAGAGAGTTGCTTGCTGGAAAGATAATGAACAAAAAGCTTTCATTTTGAAATCACGGCTTGACTTTCCCCTGGCTTTCTTGTTTAGACTCAGGGTTTGAAAACCTTGCGTTCTTCATTCTGTTTGGTTTATCAATATCGAGAGTTCATTGCAGGCATGAGAACTCAAGCCTTGAAATTATTGTAGAAATCCTAGGACATGCATCTTAGAACAGCATTGCTAATGGGATGCCCCAGTATCCTGCTGGGAATTACTGCTTCAAATAAGAAAAATATGTGAAAGTTCAGACACTGGGTATCTTTTCCTCTCTATTTGGAACATCTCCCTAGTGTCTTTGCTCAATCAGCTAAATGACATTCTTCTCTGGCTGGGTACAAGGTTCATCCAAATATTTATTTAGTCCTATACAAAAATCTTCAATTTCTGTAATATCAGAGATATTTATGTGGCTGATATTTTAAAAGGGTATGTGGAAAACCTTCTTATTTTCCAAATAATTAAAACATCATAATTCTCTTCAGTAACAAAATAGGTTAAAGAGGGAGGCACAGTTTACCAAGCACAATCTACAGAGAAAAGGATCAAATGGGGAAAAAAAGCAAAAAAACCGGGGATGAGATGTGAGATCAACATGATCTATAGGGGTGTGTGGTAGCTAAATGATGCCTATACTTCTGTGAGATTTTGGTATGAACAGAGTTCTGCCTATAATGCAGCTCTTACGAGAGAACATTGCATCTCTATCTTTAGGGAAAATCAATTAGCTGACCAGTGCATGTGGGTCTTTCAAGCTAACTGGTCTGATTTTTGGAAGAAGGAAAACACAAATGTTTAGTCTTCCAGCACAACTGCTTGAGAACATGACTTGGAAGGAGGCCTCAATCTACTGTCCAGCCTCTGTTAACTCTTCCCACAATGCAGATCTCTTGGTGCCGCAAAGTGCTAAGGACTATTTAGGGGACCCTTAAGCTACTTCACATATTTTAGGATCAACAGTGTGTCATGACTTTCCTGGCCCTCTGGCTGAAGCATGTTTCCACAATTCTGCAGAGTCAGAGCTGTATCTAAGCTGAGGAACAAAAAGCCATATGGGTTCCCCATGGCCTCAGGTAGCCGGAATGGGATTAGAAGAAGCAGCCTGTATTACAGCATTTTTGTGACCCTAAAACAGACCAGACCACAGCCAGTTCCCAAGCTAATTCTTCTTAATAAAAAACTTCAGTCTTAATAAAAGAATAAGAATCTTGCATAAGGAGGATTTTTTTTTTTTTTTTTGGCATGTGAAAAAGGTGTTTAAAAAAAGAATTTGTTTAAGCCAAAAATATTAGTTACATGCAATAGCCCAGTTTCTAGCAATTTCTAGCTCAGGACAGAGCCCAGAGAAACTTAAAGTGGTGTAAAAGACTTTGTACATTTCTGAAGTTTCTGACCCTATGTGTCCTCTTTTGCAGAGGAGGCAAAGATTCGACCCCCAGCTGCCCATGAACTGAGAATGCCCTTCAAAAACATCTTTCTATAGAGAATTGCAGACGGTTATGGCAACACTCCCTTTCAGTAAGTGACCTAATGTACATGACATTTTATCTTATATTAATGTCTGTAACCTACTGTGTGTGTAACATGATTATTTAAACAAATATACATACAAAAAACCCACATGAACAAAATGTGTCCATCTGTATGTGCTGGTTTGTTTGCCAACGCGTACTCAATATCCACTTGAAGGCCAACAAGAGCTCCTCAGGGCTCAGGTGCTATTTTACATCTTTGTCTGTGACATGGAGAATAGAATTGAGAGCCCCCCCAGCATGTTTGCCAGCAGCACCACACTGAGTTTTGGGCAGAGGTAAATGGCTTTAAGCTGACAGAGGGCAGGTTTAGGTCTGATGCTGGGAAAAAGTTCTTCCCTGTGAGGATGTAGAAGCACCGGCACAGGTTGCCCAGAGAAACTGAAGCTGCCCCATCCCTGGAAGTGTTCAAGGACAGGTTTGACAGGGCTTGGAGCAGCCTGGTCTAGTGGAAGTTGTCCCTGCCCATGGCAGTGGGGTTGGAATGAGATGATTTTTAAGATCCCTCCCAACCCAAAAAATTCTGTGATTCTATGATTCTATGACTCTCTGATTCTATAATTCTATGATTATATGATTGTGTGATACATACATAATTTGTAGACACATATAATACATATATGTACAAATGAATGCATAAACATATATATGTGTATGTACATATTTTTTCATGTATGCACAGTGTTTTACTGGCTAATGGCAGGGAATTAGGTTAATCTTCCTAAGGATTTTATTTGCTTAAGAAAGAGGCATGATAAAGTATTTAGCAAAAGATATAGCATACTTTTAAAAGCATAAGTCAGAAATATTGTTTCAGAACTAGAAATGAAGATTTGCAACCTGAAAACTTCAAGAAGGAAAATAACTAACTTCAAATCCAGACTAATTACATGCACAGACTAATTAAATACATTATGTTTGGTACTTTGCATCCTTCCCCATCATTACCAAAATATTAAAGCATAGAAACCACTCACTAACTGAATAATGGGTATGTAATGCATAGAATCATAGAAGCATAGAAGCATGGAACAGTATGGGGCATTAACATTACAGCCTTCACATAAAAGGTGGTAGTTGTGTGAAATATCTAAAAGCCTAAGCACACATTAACATTATTCAAATACACCACAACCCCTCTCCCACCAAAACACTGTCCACTTCTCTTATAAGAGCACTAGCCCTGCTGCTGGCTCAGATGGTAGAGCAGGAAAAGATAGATATAAGATCCAGGAGTGACATGACTGTATGGGTGCAGAGATGCCTGATGCTTAATGAAAAAAATTGTAGCTGGGTTACTGTTTGCACTGATTTGCCTTTTTCTTCCTTCTCACCCCCCAAGAGCAGGATATAAATCCTAAGGACATCAGTCCCACTGAGGACAGTCCCACAGATTGTCTCCCCTTCTGCAGCGAGAAGTGCTGCATGCTGGGGCTGGTTAAGGAAAACAGGTGTCGCTTCAGCAGCTTGGATGGTGCTACCTTGCTTTACATGAAGCCAGGACCTTTTCAAGTACAAGCGTTTCACTCTCATGAGATGTTCCATGTCACTTTCAAACACTACTGAGATAATCACTTTGCACCAGCTTATTGATTTTCTGAAAACTGTTTTGTTAATATCATCTTTAATTTCTGTTATACGAATGTAGCTGCTTTGTTTGCAGGAAGGTCCTTCCCAGTGTCATAAAGAGCACAAACCCGTCAGTGTTGCAAGAGTGGGTTTTTCTTTAAATGGTACATTTGACCCTCCTGAAAACCAAAACATGTGAGCAGTCATCTTCAGAGCTAGGTACAGCAGACATTTGCAAAGGCATGTTTTTGTGATATCATCTTGTGGCAATGTCTTTTCCTGGGCCTTTGATACCATATGAGCTTTGCGCAGAAGCAGAGCACTCCAGCCAAAACATTACCTGCTGTCAGCTCTTCTCTCCCCTCCCCTCACACCTCTGTGGCCAAATGCCTTTGCAAAATAAAAGAATTTCACTAGTATTTAAAAATGTTACAGTGTATTGACTGTTCTAAGGATTTGCCTTGGTGAAAGAAGAAACTAACTCTTTCCTCTTGAAATCAGGAGGGAAAGCAAGAATTTGTCACAGCAAAGGTTAATACGTTATGGAAGAAATTTGTGGTCAACCGTTTTAATGCTTCCAGGTGGATCATTATTTGATGTGCGACAGAAGACATTCTTGTTTATTGGCATTTAGTTTTTCTTTACAGGAATAGTCACAGTCTTCAGTCATCGGTTTTCTTGTGACTTTCATGCTAAGCCTGTAAGAACAGGATGTTCTAGAGCTGTCCCATACAGTGACATGCTATCTATTGTTCAGATGATTGGCTTCAAGCACTGGTTGGATTCTTTTTGCTTTGAGCTGGTTATGACTGAAACTTGCATCAACTACTGGGCTGGGTGGAGAAAATGGATCTCAGTGAAGGGCAGATCCACAGTGGGGTTTCTTTACATTACATGAATTTAACACATCTGCTGCAGTTAAATCTCTTTGTGTACTAGGGGCACCATGGTTCAAATTAGGGGGATATTTTGAGATCAGAAGACTATAATTCTCTTCTATTGTAGTTGCGTGTATTTTTAGTTTCATTATATTTCTTATTTATTTCAACACATTTGTGATTTGTCCAGAGTTTAGGTTAATGTGCCTATTTATACAGGCTTTTCTGGATGGTTGGTACATGTAGATTTACCCGTTACCTTGATTAAGCTAGTTCTCATGAGTCTGAGTTTATTAGGAGCATCCACATATACGACTAAGTGGTGAGACAAAAGTTGTCTGCATTAAATGAAATAGAATGAAAAGAGCTGGAGAAATCAGGCTAACTATATCTGCTCCAATCAATAATTGTTAACTTTCTTTCTCTTCCTGTAAAATGTCTTTCACATCTTTTCCCTGTTTCTTTCTAAATACAAAGACAAGTAGTAATGTTGTAACAAGAATCCGTATAGTAAAACTACTCTCTATTCTGGGCAAAGGCATAAATAAAGTACCCAGAATTTATCAAGTAACATAATGCTAAGACCTGATAGTAATGGTTATGAATTACTTTCTGACCCATGTCAGTGACCAAAAGATTGATGGTCTCTGCAGTTTAGTCCTAGTCATTTTATATTTGTTTATCAGGACTGTCAGTGGATATTCACTGTCTAGGCTAAGTTGTCTGCCACTGTCTGTAAACTAGTTTTAGCTTACAGTGTATTTGGTTTACACAGCATGAAAAGAAAAGCATTAGTCTATAAAACTATTCTTTAAGTATACCACTTTTGGCAGATTTTAAGAATTATGAAGGGCTGTCTGCATTACAGGGTCCAAAGTGTTTGGTGTCCTCCAATTAAAAAAAAAAAAAAAATTAAAAAATAATGAAACACACACATACACATTCCCTAATTCATAAATGCACTAAAATACAAGTTTGTCATGCCCAATGAGACACACACAAACTACCTCACTACCCCAAAACAACCCTCAAAACCCAAGACCCCCCCATGAAGGCAGCATTTTCTTGCCCACTTTTTTCTCATTAAACTCATAGAATCAAGTGCTGATGGGTGTTAGACCTGAATACATTCAAAGATTTGGTTTGAGGAAATGGCGCCCACAACTGTAACATGCAAAAATATGGATGGTTTCACCAGCATCTGCTGGAATCTGCATGGCAGAGAAGCCATTTGCAAACTTGAACAGTGTTTTGCATTTTTAATGCAAGATCATATTGTCTGATTATGTAGAAGCTTTCGACACTAATTTATTCTTTTTAGGAAGGTTTTTGTGGTATGCATGAGGGCGATGACATCCTTACACCAGAGAGATCCCGCACAGAGTCCCTGGAGGCATGGCATGCAGGTTTGGGGAGCCTTGTATGAGCAGGACTATTAAGTACACGCTCTATTTGAGCGGGCATGCATGCTGGAACTCTTTTCTCCTAACTCATTATTAATGGAATCTGTGTGTTGGGACGGGGGGACTGACTGAAATTACAAATGAGCTGATTTCCTTTTGCAACTCCAGATCAAGAACAGAGAAGTTTGTAACACTTTTTTCTTTCCAGGCAGACTCTACACCCCAAGGAGCATTTTTAAGGGTTGCCCCCCTCCCCCCCTCTATGCTCTTTTTGTATCTCCCCTAATTCAAAATTTCAAAAGCACTGCTGTGGAGGGAAATACTTGCTAAAATAAAATGTGATGCCTGGAAGAGAAAGAATTATCCAAATCTAATTATTAGACACTGCAAGCATTTTGAGAATCAGAGATCCTACTGAGATGGCAGAATGCCTCATAAGTAATGCAGCAGGCAGATTTTATTTCATTTCTAGGAGACTATTCATCTGTGGATACAAAGAATTTTGGTAAGTATATGCATGAAGATAAACCACTATAATTTTGGTGTCTCTATCAATTCCCACTTAGCAAGTACCACTGATACACTACACTGCATAACATAGGAAGTGTGCCCAGCTTGTAACTGGTGTAATAAGTAACTAGTGTGCTGATTAGTGCCATGTCGCCAAGTACATGGAGGATGATAATGATAGGAAAAAGTTTTAACCCAAAATTATACATAGATTCTTTCCACAGTTTTCGAGGAGAAGCAACATGGTGCAGTAAACTTAGAGGTGCTACCCTGCTGACATTGGCAGTCTCAGATGAGGTTTTTTGAGGCTAATGATAAAAAATATTTGCTGAGTATTTTGTAATGGGGACAACTGGAATATGACTTACATTCAGCAAAGGCCCAAAGACCTTAACATGAATGACCAAATTTAATGTTTTAAGGGAGTTCTTTTGAGCCTTTAGTTAACTTTAGATTGAGGCTTGAGTTGTTGATTGGTCAATGGGAAGACAGGATATAAATGTTCTCATGTATGGAAAGGTGTAAAGGTGTGATTTTGTGTCCTGTGATTACTTGATACTTTTTTTTAATACTAACAAGATTTCACTCATGCAGCTTGTGCCATCTGAACTCAATTATTACAACCAAGGTGATTTCCATTTATTCGGGTCCAATGTTCTCTCTAGCTCCACCTTCCTCCTGTAATATTCTTTCAGTATTGCCGTTGTATTTTTAAGCAGGGACTTGCTAGCGGTATCTGTTCTTATTGCTGTTTTGTGTTTTTGTGGTGTCTTATCTCACCTATCTGAGATTTTTTTGAGAGCAATCTCATGGTCTATGCCCACATCCACCACTCCTGGGAGCCACAGCTGTAGTCTAACAGGACACAGTGATTCCTGGGGTACATGCTATACAAGGAAAGTCACAGTGGCTGATGTGGTCTCTTGAGGAAACAAGGCACAGTTAAAATCTAGTTGATATATTCAGTATGCACCTAAACAAATTGCATGGGAATAGAGGAGTGGGACTCATGTTTCCTTTCTCAAAGCCCTTACTCCAGAGGATGCTGTTTGAGCTCTCTCCTTCAGAGGTGCTGGAAAATGTCCAGCTGCCCTGAATGCTTGCATCACATGAGGCAACAGGATAGCTATCTGTTAGACAGAAATCCAGAGGAAACCAGGGAACATCGGCTCCCAGAACTACTCATGCTGCATTCAGCTGCTGCCTTTAAGACCATTGGACACTATTTAGATGATGAGGAGAGCTTTTCTGACAAGGGCTTTTTGGACGAGAGCTTTTGGGTTACTGATGGAGTTTTGGAAGTACGCTTTGAACAGTGATAGAGATGTCTAGCAATACGCTTCTAGTTCACACTAATACTGATAAATTGAAATATTCAATACAATTTCCTGGCACCACTGTGAGTTAAAGTGCTCTCAATAACATAAAAATTGCCAAAGTGCACCTTCACAAAACATACTACTCATAATTTTTCAGTAAAATAATATGGGAAATGTAAAGGAGAGCAGATTGTTTTCTATATCAACAGTTCACTGAGAAGATTGTTTTAATTACAAGGCTCTCACATCTTTTTTATATTATGTGTCTTGTTGAGGTTGAAAAGCCATTAGTGTCTCAATGTCTTGCAAAGCTTTCTCTACAACTGTGTAACAGCTACTTAGCAGTTATATGAAGCATACCATTTAAACAACATTTAAGTCCACAATTACTCTGTTAATAAAATGTAAATTTAAAAATACATGCAACCATCATGAAGATAGAACATTTAGTTCTCACTTAGCTTCCCACAGAATGAAGGGTTACTTTGGTAAAAGAGATAAGAAGACGACAGTAATTGCTCTTATCTGCTGTTTCGTGGGTGAAAATAACTTCTAAGACTTTGAATTCTGAGGCCTAAATCAAGTGTTCATTTTATCTAGCTATAACTTCCCTGGAACACTAGAAGGAACAATTAGCATATATCTACCTGTGTATCTTAAGTTATGGCTAATGCATGGGAAAGGTATGCTTAATTTTACTGCTTTGAAAATATATCCCCTGGAGAATAAAAGAAAGATTTTGGAGTTCTCAATAACAGTAAAAAAAGAAGAACTTGATTTATTTACTTTCTCTTTTGTGATAATCTTGCTCTTTTTGTCCCAAAATCTCAGCAGTAAGTATAAAAAACAAAAACAAATAGTGAAACAAGTGAACAAAAACATGATAAAGAGAATTTTTGAGCACTCTGGAACTCAGTGAAAATGCTGGTGCAGTGTGTCTCAGCCAGAAGACAGTAGAGGTACTGGGTTTCTTTTGACAATGCTTTCTTTGATGGCTATATTTTTCCATAAGCCTTCCTGAAACCATCACTGTTACAAACAGGAAGAATAAATGAGTCAGTCCTGGAGAAGCAGCAATGCCAGCCAGCAGTTAACACAAGGAAGGCCTTTTGATGCTGGAGCAGTCAGAGAAGGCAGAAGGCAAGACTAGGTTTAGTAACAAGGAGGATAGATCAACTAGAAAATGAAGGTCCAGTACTGCTAGGAGTAGTTGTAAGCAACCAGTGAGCAACATGAAAAAAAGAGGTAGCTTTTACCACTCCTGAGCACCACACTGACAACAGGGAGCATTTCTCAGTAAGGGTAACTTGGCATCAAATTTCCAGACAAAGGGAGAAATAACAGAAAAGGGAATTTGAAGAATTAAGCTTCAGGGAACAAGATCACTCTTGTAACCCAGAATTAGAGGAGGTTAAGGGACTTTCACATCCCAAACTCATCCAATGCCAAGGGTAGTTGGATGAATTTGAGGGTATGAGCATTTCAGCAGCTGTCTGAAAATCTTAGCCATAGGTATCTGTTAATCCCCTCTATAGAGGCTGCTTAGAAACTCTGTTTTGAATATTTGTTATTATCCTTGAACAACATACATATTGGAAATAATTCCCCCTTTTTGGGAAAGAAACTGCTCCCTTTATTTCTTTTCTAGTATCAGTCTCTCCTGAAATAATACCTCTTTTACAAGTTGCACCGTCCAGATCAGAAAAACATTTAGGAGCATGTAAGTATCTAACTAACGTCATGCTCTTAAAAAGGATTTAGAAACCTAAATCATAATTAATTTGGTCCTATATGGTGTGACTGGGAAACGATGAAGGTGAATGAACTATTCATGCAGCCAAGGTGTCTTCATTTTAACTCCAGTTTTTCCTTTAGTATTTTCTGATCTTGCCTATAAAGATCGGGTCAGTTATTCACATGTTCAAAGGACCTCACACCTCAAATTTTGAGGAAGTATCTTGTTTTCAGCATCCTATAGGTTGAAATTTTACAGTAAGGGGCTATTTCTCTTATCTTTCTCAGTTGATCAGTAAATTATTAAGTTCTGTCTCCTAACAATCTGTGGTCAGCATGTCAATCAAAATATTAGGTTTTATACATATTGTTTAACTTGTCCCCACCATTTTTAATGTTCATTATCAACTCAGAGTTTGCATCTAAAAACCAAAGCGTCTATGTTTTTGTGATGTCATATATTTTTATCATTAAATGCTACATCAAAATAATTTTGTAAAAATAAATTTTTTTAAAGTCTTAAACCATATTATTTCCTGTGTTACCTGTATTATGGAACCTTGCACAAAAAAATTTAGCCATTGCAACTTATTATGCGCCACCATAGCCTGTATTCTAGATCAGGGTAAACTCAGTCAGAAGAAAAGAAGTGACTGAACACTATATGTGGAAAAAATAGAAACAGTGAAAACAAAAAGTTTACTGCAGTAGCTGGTCTGCAGTAACTTACAAATTACTAACAACTTATGTAAGTTTTACATGCCTATTCCATCTGCTATTCATTAAAAAAACACGTTACCATGGTAACTGCCACATGCCATGGTATTTATGCTGCTTCTGATGTACAAAGCATAGTTTGTGTAGGAGTGTGTGTATGTATATGATGTGGCAGCTGTCGTCTCTGCCATTTTGTTGCTGCTCCAGAAAAAAATAAAGCAAGTAGTGGCTATGAATACTCGTTTGAGTAACGATACTTGTACCCATTTGACTAAGGGTCTACACAGAACTCCACATGGTTATCATCTGACCAACCCACACACGGGGTGTTCTCACAAGGGGGCAGAGCTGGGTGGGCTACCTTTAAATATAACACCACTATCTGTCACTGAATTAACAGGCTGGGAGGCAAAAAGATGGCCATATTTTTAGCAACAGAAAACAAAGGTTCTCAGAATGACCCTTTTCATCATTCTTTTAAAAATATAAATGGGAAACAGCCCAAATGGCTGTGCCCTTTAGAGAAATGTAAATTTACCATGTAAGAGTAAAAGAGGCAATTCAAAGTACTTCCCAGTATTCCTCTTTCTGCTCATGATTTTTAAAAGAGTACTTGCTGAAGATGGACAAGCTGGTAAGAATAAAACAGACACAAAATTTTGTCCAGTACTTAATTGGTACTGAACCTCTCTTGAGTATTTATAGTATATTATGACATTTTCATTCTGTTTGCTGTGCATTTAGCTTTGACATTCCACACAAAAAATAGCCTTCAGAAGACTATTTGCACACCATTTTGTCCTCATTTAATATAAATCAGTGTCTATTAAGAACTTCAGAGGCATGGTCTTATGGGATGTCTTGTTTGTACCTGCCTGAAGAAATGCTTAGTTTCATATTTGTATTCTGTACTCTCATACAGCTATACAGCTTTTCAGCTTAAGCCAACTCCTTTTTTACTGAGCTTGCTTGTCACAATCAGTAAAACAGGTATTTCAGGTTCATTAATATGATCTGAGCTCAATGGTGACTGGTTCTCATGGCAAAAATCCACCCAGGAAAACACTGAACTCTTGTTGATTTTGTTTTCTTGTGTAGTTAAAAAAAAAAAAAAAAAAAAAAAAAAAAAAAAAAAAAAAAAGAAAAAAGAAGCGAGAGAGATACACTAAGGACATTGTTTGCATACCCTCGCATAGAACATTTTAAATAGTTCACTACCAAAGGAGGGACTGCTGTTTTTTGTAATCTGTGTACTTACATAAAGTCAGACAGCTGAAGGACTACCTATACTCAGTGCCATAGAATAACCTGCTTTCATTAAAACATACCTGTAAACTGATTAATAGCATAAGAGGGAAGGTAGGGGCAGTATCAATGACACTGGTGATTAGAGATTAGAGAAGCAGCCTGGCTATATTTATTTGCCTTCTTGGACACTTCTTGACAATGACAAATCAACAAACCATATCAGAATCCTGTATTACAGGAAATTAATAGAAGCATCTTGAGCACAGCCATTGCCTGTGCACCTTCAGTTGACTTTCACATGTCCCAGATTCAACCATTTCAGAAGAGCTCTGTAGATGAGGAATCATGATATACAGCTGTGCAAAGATTACAAAGATGAAAATAGTTTTCTTCAGCAGAATGTGTTTGCTCGTTACTGAAAATATCTCAAATATGTATACTGAGCAGAATAAAAAGCAAGAATCACTTCTTCATGTGAATGACATATCAGACTTCAGTCTGCATAGCTTTGCACATTGTGGAAACATTTATAGCCTTAATTGTAAGTGCTTATAAAGTGCTCTTCCTCATCAGAATTTTCTTTTCCTACTTGCACACAGAACTTCAGGCATTTGCACAGGTATATGACCAAAGAGTGGCATGACAGTGATTTATCATAAAGCATCAGACCCTGAAGTCTTTTTCTCTCACAATTATGTATCTTCTATCTATTCATTCTTAAGAACAGAGGAATAAGAGAGCAAAACCTGGGAACTTCCAAAAGCCATACAAAGGAAGCAAAGGAGCTATTAAAAAACCCTCTCTCTTTACATTAGTGGTAATCGGTGTGTATTACACCAGCCTGAGCTCCTCTCATTTTACCATGCATTTGACCCCACAAAGCTGTTCTAGCAGGCAGGGAATTAGTAGAAAGTCAACATGTCATACTCTGACCCTGAGGCAACAGCCAGAGCAGGTTATCATAGGAGTCATTATAGCTTTAAAAATGGAATCCTCAATTGGCCAGTTAAGACTGTTTCAAACTGTCAGAATGATGCAAAGCAGCAGCATCAGGTCAGAGAAGGCATTTTCAGATTTTAGAGCAAAAAAAGACTAGCAGTTCTTTCATAAAGAATTTTAAGATTCATCCGGCACAGACACAGTTCTGTGTGCTTTTGGATTTTGGTTGAGAGCTATTGGTATTCATAAATAAATTCATCGCATAAACATAAAAATCCCACCATCCCAAATAATAAACAACCAAACAAAAAAATTGAGTCTTGGGCCTTTTGCATTCCCAGTTAGTACTAGCCTTGCATCTGACTGCAGTGTAAGCTTCTCCCAGACCAAAGAATACCACTTTATCCAATGCACATTTGCTTTCCAGATCAAGTCCAGTGTAAGGTATTTTAAGAATTACAAAATCCAGGGTGGAAAGGTTTCATTCCAAAGAAAATATTTTATTTATTAAACTAGATTAAATTTACAGCATTATGTATCTCTAAATATTAGGAAAGGAGCTGATAGAAACAGTTGTGTAATTCCAGGAAGTTGATGATTTTCACCACTACTGTTTGGCCCACATTGTTCCACATAACTAAGAGGTTCTCTTTTATCTACCACCCATTCCTTCTGTGTGTATATTCAGCTGTAATTACCCTATCTTTCAGGATAATATCTTAGTTATGACTGTTGTGATACAAGGGTCAAGGGAAACATCTTCAGCTTTAAAAGTCATCACAGGTTTTTGCAGGTGTGTTTGAGACTAGAATAGCACAAATTAAGTTATCTAGTATGAGAGCTAAACAATATGGATCACATGAACAGAGGGGCAATTAGCACAAACAGGGGAATAGTCTACAATCCTGGAAAAACAATCAGAGATTTTCTGCATAGAATCTGAAATCCCAATTACATACTTGAACACAGATATTAATTCTCTAAAATAAATACAATTAGCACCTCTGGGTTATGTTTAAATCCTGAAGGCACTGAACAAAATATATACATTTTCCCTTTACAACACATTTTCCTTCTTGCTCAGAAGCCAAAATTCTTTTGCACCCAATTCCCATCCATAGGTATTTATATAAAGAAAATTATCTTTAGTATCTTTGCTATCAAGCTTTCAGCATACATGAATCTCATCTTTCTCTCTCAAAAGAGGGTTAGCAAAACTGAGATCAATGATTCTGACAATACTGTCATGCAAGTCAGGATTTCCCAGGAGTGCAATTAGTCTACCTTGTGTTATTCTCATGTGTAGACCTTATGCCATTGTCCCTGGCGAACTCCAGACTATTTCAACAATATATGCTTCAACACAGTCCCTGGAACAAGACCAACTCTTCAACATGTTTTTGAAGATGAGAAGTGATGCTCAAAATTTAGCTGAAAAATGTTTCCTTGATATATTCCACCTCCAGAAAGTGACTGTAGAAATAATGAAAGCATTTTAGATCACCATGCATTCATATTCGTAAGGTGGATGTTGGGATTACATTATAATGGAATCACACTACATAAAATACTGGGTGTCTGCTTTGTTGTGCATAGGAGAAATGGCACCGTAAAGCTCCTGTTTCAGAGTAATGAGGTCTAACCTCATGGGATACTCCACATATGTAGTTCTAAGTAGAACAAGAAATTGTTCTGAATATCAAGGATAAGGCAAAACATTTGACATGTAACACTAACAAGAAATCAGAGCTTTTTTATTCCTGTCAACTGTAGAGCACAAAGACCAAGTTAAACAAAAGGGTGCAGTGCAGAAAATTATTGTTTTCTTTTTCTGTTTTTTCTTTTTTTTCCTTTGTTTGTTTTCTGGGGTTTTTTGTTTGTTTTGGTTTGTTTTTGTTTGATTGGTTGATTTTTGGGGAGGTTGTTGCCTTTTTTTTTGTTTGTTTGCTTGTTTGTTTGTTTGGATTTTTTTGGGTTTTTTTCCTATTTATGTGGGGGTATTTTTAGTTTTGTTTGTTTGTTTTTGTGTTGTGTGTTTGTTGATTTTTTTTTTTTGTGATGGTGTTGAGGGTTTTTGAAGGGGGTTTTTGTTGATTTTTTAAAATTTAGTTGATATCATCTGTCCCATCAATTTCTGGAAATAATTTTCACAATGGAGTTCCTATTTAGCCCCAGTGCTAATCATAAAATAGATGAGCATTACGCCCATTAGATTTAGTGCGAACATCAGGATCTCTGAAGTTCATATCTTTAATGCAATGTTTAGGCATCTAAACCACCCAAGAGAACTTCAATTGTCATTTGTAAAGCAAACTCTTTAGCACTGTGAATATGAAGCATTTTTACACTGAACAGCAGTGTTTGGGACAGGTGACATGTGCTTTGTGACCTGTTTTTTTGTGAGCCTTTAATCTCTAAAATTTAAAATCTATCAGACATCTCCATAAATGAACAGCATTGGCTCAATTTTGCTTGCATAGTGTGCAGCATTAGGAGGCTTAGACAGGGTTGATCAAGTTGCTCAAGCCCCATTCAAATTGCACACTTCCAGGGGTGGGGCAGCCACAGCTTCTCTGGGCAACCTGTGCCAGAGCGTCTCCACCCTCATTGTAAAGGATTTCTTCCTTATATCTAAACTAAATAGACAGTGCTTCAGTTGCAAACCTTTTCACTGTATTCTATTGCAATAGGTCCTATGAAAACGTTTGTCTTTTGTATAGGCCCCCTTTAGACTACATGAACTCCATTCAGATCCCTCTGAATGGCATCCTGTTCTTCAGACGTGTCAACGACACCACTCATCTTGGTGTCATCTGCAAATGTGGGGAGGGAACACTCAATCCATTTGCCCATATTGTTGAGAATGTCATTAAATTAGATAGCTCAGGTTAGGGCTAGACAACAGGTGCAGGTCATGAAAGGGTCTAGTATTTGGATGCTTGGTCTCCTGGTGCCAAAAGGAGATACCTTTTTTGCGAGCTGACTTTGAGATGAGGAAGGAAACTCCTAAGTAAGTCCAAAACCCATGGTTGTATGTGCCCATAGAGTTTTTGCCTGAAGCCTATATTCTTTAGGCATCTCAATCCAAATTGGATGAGACAGTTTTTCTGAACTGCTGCCCTGCAATTAGTGCCTATGCTGTTAATCAGCTGCCAGCTGTAATATCCAGCCAAGATGGAAACTGTGATTAAGCAGTGAAAAATTAGGGCTTACAAATAACTTTATACTTATAATTAATGAATGTTGCATGAAGATATAAGGCTCTGAGACATGCACCTGGGTCCCCACAAAACTAAGAGTGACAAAAAAATGTGACCATCTGACAAGAGCTTTTGTTTCCTATTGCCTACTTTATAGAAGCAGAGAATCACAGCATTGTTCAGGTTGGAAAAGTCCTTTAAGATTATCATGTTCAACCACTAGTCCAGCACTGCCAAGCCCACCACTAAATCAACTCCCCAGGTGCCACATCCACACATCTTTCAAGTACCTCCAGGAATGGTAACTTCACCACTAGCCCGGGCAGACTGTTCCAGGGCTTGACAACAGTTTTGGTTAAGACTTTTTTCCTAATATCCCATCTAAACTGCTCCTGGCACAACCTGAGGCCATTTCCTCTAGTGATAGAATCACAGAGCCATAGAATGTCTTGTGTTGGAAGGGATGTTAAAGATCATATCGTTCCAATGACACTACTGTGGGCAGGGACACCTTACACTAAGAAAGGTTGTTCAAAGCCCCATCCAAATTGGCCTTGAACAATTCCAGGGATCAGGCAATCCCATGGAATTTTTCGCTTGGGAGAATAAATTGACCCCCACCTGCCTGCAACCTTCTGTCAGATAGTTGTAGATATTAATAAGATCACAGACTAATTCTGTACTTCTTTCACCGGCTCCTTTGCCCTTCTCTGGACTTGCTCCAGCACTTCAATATCTTTCTAGTATGAGGGACTGAAAACTGAATGCCGAATTTGAGGTGTGACCTCAGCAGTGCCAGCTACATGCTGGGGAATGGTCACTGCTCTGGTCCTGATGGTCACACTATTATTGACCCAAGCCAGGATGCCTTTAGCCTTCTTGGTCACCTGAGCACACTCTGGCTCAAGTTCAGCCAACTCACAAGCAGGATCCCCAAGTCCTATTCTTTTAGCCACTCTTTTGAGTCCCTCTGCCCCAGCCTGTAGCACTTCAGGGGATTGTTGTGACCCAAGTGCATGACCCAGTGCAGGGCCTTGAGGAATCTTATACCATTGGCCTTGGGCAATTAATCCAGACTGTCCAGATCCCTCTGCAGAGGTTTCTTATCCTCCAGCAGACCAGTACTCCCACTGAACTTGCTGCAGTCTGCAAGTTGACTGACAATGCACTTGAGCCCCCTGTTCAGATCATTGATAAAGATATAAGTCAGAATTGGATGTGTGATCAATAAATGATTTAGAGGAAATTGAGGATTCACAAAATTAGGTTTTACCAAATATAAAATATTCAGCAATTTGTATTTGTGGTATTTGACCTCCTGTTCTTTTTGATTAATTCACATTCTCTCCAGTCTTCCCTTATCATTGTCTTGCTGGAGTCTTCAGGCTATTTGATATTTAATTTTAGCTTTATGTTTCTTTGAGGCAATTTGGGTTCAGGAACCAATCCACTAATTATCAGCAAGGAAGCATGTTGCACTGCAAACCAGCAGGTGCTTGTTCCCAGAATTTAAACTTTCATGAAGATGATCTACCTCTCTACCAGTGATGATGCACATACGCTGTGAAGGTCAGGATTCTGCTGCACAAAACAAAGCCAAGGAGGAGTGCAAAAAGGTACCTGGCCCTTGAACCATGAAATGAGTGCATCAGCACAAAATTATGAAACACAGGTACTTCTTTTCAAAGTGATGCATTACTGAAAGGTAGAGTTGCAGTAGCCTTCAGACCTTTGCTCCCATCTGTGCAATGATTTGGATATTATACCCAAGGGAGGCTTGTAGACATTGTAGGAATAATGTTTTTTTGAGATCTCCTGGAGCTTTTCCCTTATAGTGACATTCTTGCTTGCATAAGTAGCCCAAAAGGAATGAAGAAGCGTGATGGGAACCTGTTTTCTTGTTAGCTCTTTCTTTGCTTTTCTTTTGCAAAATATATTCTGAAGAATGACAGGAGTATCATAATAAAAGATCATTACTGAAGATATTCTCTTTTATTTGCAGTTCCTGGAGTGGAATCAACAGCATTGGCAGGCTTCACTAGCCTAAAACTGTGCAATTTGACAGGTAAATGTTTTATTGAGAAGTTTTAATTTTATTTCTGCTTCATCTACATAAATGGGGGAAGGGAGAAGGAAATGAGATGAAAGAAAGAGGCATTTATGCCCTGCACAAAAAAATCACAGCAGCAGGGTGGTTTTGTGGAGGAATGCCACACTTCATACGCCGTTCATTTGAACTCATAGGTTAACATAATGTCAATAAAAACAGGGGGTCTATTATTAATAGAATAACAGGTTTATTCCTGTGTGCAGTACATCACATAGAAAGAAACTAAAGAGTAACAAAAGGTAGGAAAAGGAATGACGGTCATAAGTTGGAACAATTCCACCACATAAATGAAAGTAATTACAAAAGAAAATATAATATGGAATAGCAAAGGAGACAGGATAATGATTTACGGAAACTTCTGTATCTCATACTTTGGTGTAACACTGTGATATTTGACAGAAAAAGAGTATACCCTTTGCAATGAACCACTTATTTTCACATCCCAGAATCTGCCTTCAGTAAAATAACTTCTATTTATACATGTAGAATAAAGGTTTGGATTTAGCTCAGTATCAAATTGGTAGTAAAACTGGATAGGTTTAGGAAAAATGGAGAAGGGGCCCCGTAAGGAGGACAGAACAGTCCCTTCCTGAATCTGAATGAGACCCAGTCTCAAATGCCCTGTATTATTATGCACTTGTAAAGCCTAGCAGTTACATCTAGTTTTTCCCATCATCCCTGTCCCTTGATAATACAGTATTTCACAATAGTTTAAGTGACATTAGACAATTACATAACGAAAACTTGTACCATAAAAGTAATGCTCAAAATGAGACCAGAGATTCTGGCTTTTGGCGATTTCTTGCCTTTTACATGTTTGACAGGAAAAGTTTGACATTATTCCAAGCACATTGAATTTCAGATATTTTCAAATAGAATGCAGCAATATTTTTATTAAGTTCTTCCCCTTGAATATAAATGTTAATATAAATCTAATGCTTAATAAACTACAGTTCTTTTTTTTCCCCACAGCAAGAAACATGTCCATTCAGCAAACACTTCAGTCCTTAAGGGAAGCATGGTAATTTAAAAAGGGCAGGGAATAGAGATAAGGAATTATGGAATTACTGGAAGTGGAACGGGAAGCAGTAAGAGCCTGTATAGGAAGAATGATGCTTAGTGAAAATGATAAGAAGTTGCACTGTTACTTTGCTCATTATCCTACATTTTTGTTTCTCTAGCCCCACTTTCTTCTAAATTTTGGTCATGTCAGTGTTTTAGACTAGACACTTGGAGACATTATAAGTAATCTGTATGTGTTACTCCACACACATCAAATAAATGATCAGCTGTAAACCATACTAAAAGACGAAAAGAAAAGTCTGTCCCATGTATTCATATATCCTACAGGGACTCATTTTTCAAATAAACTGGATTTTTTCATAGTTACTCTGAAAATCCAGATTCTGTGAACAGTGAAAGTGAAAATTATATGATTAGGAAGATAAAAACGAAAAAATTATATTATAATAATGGTCACATTTTAGACAAGGTTCTGTAAAGGGATATCTCATTTTTTTTCACTTGTTTACTTTTAAAAAATGTCATTTCTGTTTGCTATAATTTGAAATTCCATAAGTAATTCTGAGAGCAATTACCAAAAGTTGTGATTTTAGAGACATATTTCTATGTATTTATATGCACAAGCTTTTGCACTATTTTGAATATTATTTCAGTGGATTCTGTATCTTCCTAGCTGCTATTCTACCACAAATATCTGTGCCCTGTATCATTATTTGGACAATAATTTTGACAAATATAAATGCCAGTAAATTATGGAAGCTGATATTCTACCAGTAAGAAATGCTTTGAGGATAGATCATCACAAGGCAAAAAATATAGCCAAGAAATTCCCTTCACCTTCCTATTGTAAAGAACAGTTTGATGTGTGAATGACTTGAAGAAAGAGTGCCTCCGGTATGAGGCTCCCTGCGGTTTTGTTCTGAGAGTCTTGGTTTAGGTCAAGGCTTGCAGCTGCTGTTTGAGGGAGTTTCCCAGATCTGGGTGTATCAGGTGTTGGTTGATGCTTTGAGCACTGAGGCCTGTCATCACACCGACAGGGTGCGACATAAGGGGAAGTTACAAGAAGCAGCAAGGCAGAAATGCGAAAGAAAATTCATGCAGATATTAACAAAGATTTCAAGCAGAAATTGTTAAAAATATTTAGATTCCCCTGAATAAGAGAGAAGCTTTTTGGTCCCGAGCTTGTGATATATTACTATGCCAGCTACTATATAAGCCTCCAACAGGGAAAAAAAAAAAAAAAAAAAAAAAAAAAGGAAAAAGAAAAAAAACAATAGAAAGGATTTTAGAACTAAGCTGTCATCCTGTGCTACACCATTAACTCAGGGGTGGCTCTGCCAAGGGAGCTCTTACTACTGCATGAGTATTCCAGTCTGAAAAATGAGAAAATTTAATCCTTGTAGAATACATTAATTTTCACCCCAATTCTATGTGACATTGTCAGCAGTTAATTTAACAGCAGAGCTTCACAAATGAAAGATCAATACAGGGAAAGTTCCTCTGAAATCTTAGTTCATGCAATGAACTAAAATCTACCACCCAGGCAGGAAGGTGCAGGCCATTAACTAAACAGGCAACCACTAGAAGAAGTAGGTGAAATTGCACATGTTCATGACCAAGTCTCAAAATTATTTACTGACTTCTTGTTCCCAGACACACATAGATTTGCATAGCAGGATGATCTTCCTAAACCATTGATATTTTTACTTCCTGTAATGCCATACATCCTCCACAGCTTTACATACCCAGTGAAGCACTAAATCAGAGCTGAGTCTGAAAAAAATAGTTAAAAACCAGCAACCACAACAGTACAAACCCAAAAACTGGATATAAATCTTAATAACGTCCCAAGTTTAGGCTCCAAGAACTGAACTGGTACAATGACATCCACAATTTATTAAGGCAGATTTTAGAGATAAAATCCTTGACCCTGGGTATATCAGGTGCAGCAGATGCAGCAGATATGAACAAGAAAGACACCAATGTTAGAATATTTGCACACATTTTTATTTTTGCTGCTGGCATCCTAAAGAGGATGAAAAAAACAATTGCACAAAAAAAATCACCATTCTTACTTCATAAAGTTAAAGGCATTGAATGAATAAAGACATCTTCCCACTTTCTGAGCATACCATTATCTTTCCTATGTTACAAAATACAGTTTAAAATGAAGTTTTGCCACCAAAGTCAGCTCCTGGTGATATTCTAGCTGATTTCTAAAAAAGAGAAAACAGTTTTATTTATGGTGTCCTGTCCTTTACAGCAGTTGTTTCACCCAGTTGATCTTTCCAAGTCAGCAGGGATTATTGTGGAGCAGCATGAGTATATTTAAAGTTCCTCATGCCACTACACTGCTGCAAGTACACTTCCGCAAGACTGTAGATTCCACCCTCCCCACCGTGGAAAATAGGTGGTCTTTACAACCTGTCCTGAAAATAACAGCTTTTATACTCAACCACAAAGAAATAAAGTAGAAAGCATCTCAGGTCATATTTAATGAAGATGTAATCAGCAGAAAGCTGCAAAGAAGTGGAGATGGTGACTGGAAACCACTTTTCTGCTCCAACATCATCTGGCAAAAATGACACGGTGAGAATTTGCACACTGGCTTCAGACAACTGCAGCGATTGACATCCAAAGACTGCTGCTGTCTCTAGTGGTTTGCACAGCCTCAGTTTCTCAGGTACAAATTTACAGAATTCTGCCTGATGAGTACAATGAATGCCTGATGAGTACAATGAGTACACAGAGCAAAAAGTCCATATCCACCATGATTTCACTTCTTAGAGAGACAGAGGCTACTGCAAAACTAGTTTTAACAAATGCATAAGTAAGAGTGATGAGCATTTATATTTGTCTTTCCAGCAACCCTTGACTCACCATAATTAGAGTGAATGTTTATTCTTCCAAATCTTTCATTCCCTTTTTATTAAAAAAGAAAAAAATAAAAAAGTAAAAAAACAATAAAAGGTTTGTCTATCTGATTAATAGTCAAATGCTTTTCTTGCACACAGGCTTTCATATGGTGAGACCAGCAAGACGGAGTATTCATATATTGCTGACAATGCAACACGTGAAATTAACTAGAATAAGGACCCATGAATAGAGAATTTGTGACAGTGATTGTCATGTCATTTCTATTAAATAAGGTGGGAAGGACAGCTGTGAGAAATTAGAATGATGTTGTGACTTGCTATGACAACAAGGCACTGTGAAAGATTTGCAAAAACTGGGGTATTTTATTCTTGGTTTACTTCAACACAGTCCATTAAGTGGCCAGCAATAGCTATCACCTGGTAATTATGCGGTGCCGCAAGCCAGATGTACCGACATTGTCAGCTGAATTTAAATCAAATATTACTCATGATACAGAATCATCATGGATGGTGACAAATTATAATTACTTCTCCTTTGCAGAGGGGTATCAAAAAATCCAAGCCAGGTTTAGACCTGAACAGAAAATTAAGAAAAGCTGCTGCATTCTTTTGATACAGTCACAGAGCAGAACTACTACTCTGTGTTTTGGGGGAGCCGAATATGTACTGAAAACTCATAAAAAAAGACATATACTAGTTATAAGTTATTTTCTACCTCTTTTTTCAATAACTCTGCTGTTGATTAGGGGGCCAATAGGGAAATCACAACTTCTCAACAGAATCAAATGTCATTACTTGAGAAGTTCTTCCATATATGCTTTATATTTTTAATAAGAGAATATGGTTGCTGTATCCATAACTAGATTTTATAGCTATATGGCATTAACAAAACTATACTCTTAACTTTCTTATGGAAAAACAAAGGAAAACAAACTGAAAGAAAAAAAGGGACACTTGAAGCCTGAGAACCTAGTTTAATTAAGTCCAGACAATGAATCACAGTGTTTAAAATAATTAGTATTCCTGATCCAAGTAAAACAAAAAGCTCAGCTAGTTCAGGTGCTGTACAAATAAAAACCTTCTCGCTCTATTTAGGACAGTCTGAGAGAGAGAAAAAGAGATATATATATATATATGTAAGATATATCAGCAAGATGAAAGTATGGCACTATTAGACAAAGATCTACATGGTACATCAAAAGACTGTGAGGGATATTTAACTACTCCATTTTAATCACTTATACATAGCCAGGAAACTACTGCATTTTTTCTTGACTGAACAGCAAAAAAAGAAGAAGATCACACAGCATTCCCTCTGCTTCTTATGGAGGACTTTTTAAAAAATCTGCTGAATGAACTCCACCAACCATTGATAATACAATATCAATATCAAAATGCTGTATTTGCAAAGGCAACCTGTCAGAGAGAGAATCCATCAAGATGATAAACAGAGCAGCCCCTAGATAGAATATAAAAACCTCTTTCCCTCTTCAAAATAGGTGTATGAACTGTGAATAGGACATGAACAGCCGGACAAACATATCTAGGCGTGTGCAGCTCCCGGTCCTGCCTGGCTGCTGATCAAGGTTTGCAAAAATGTTCGTCAACCACAGTATATTGCATTTGCAAGTTGAGGCTCTGCATATGAAGGGAAGTGAAGAAGGTTTATGAACAATCTTGCAGCCATCCTCAACTCATGTTTCAAACACAGTCTTGGAGGCTTCCCATCACCCTTGCAGTGTGAAAAGAGGGGTGGTATAGCTACAGGCCACATTTTTCCTCTATCAAAACAAGGGGAAGGAGATACGTAAGAAAAGTACTTCTTCTCAGTCATCCTCTTGAATTTTCATCCACATGTGAAACATGAATTCTAAAATTTACTGCAAGACATGAAAAAACAGAGAAAATTCGATCTTAATATTTAAATCAACAGCGAAATGATACAAGATGTATTATGAATTAGCCTGTAGCAGCTCTTCTCTGAGATGCTTAGCTTCCAAAGTCCATCATCTAACTATAGAAAATTTGGTGAAAAGCAAGTCAAGATTAATCAGTCTCATTTAACAGAATTATAAATATTTCCTACAATCATATCAGGATAGCAGTTGGCCATATTGCCAAAAAGTGTCTTGTAAATGGAAAAGTTATAAATAAATAGATAAGCCTTTTGGTTGGTTTGCTTCTTACTTAGAAAAAGAACATGATTTTTTCATCAGGTTAAAGAAGGTTCAATAATGATTTTAGGCACTGAAGTGAAACAGTAAATTCAAAATAGAAGCAGGCAAAGGAAAAGAAAACCAAACACAAAACCCCCCTGATTATCTATTTGACCATGAGAATCAATCTAATGAATGCTGGGTTTGAGATTTTAACTGATTATTGTCAATGATTACGCTGTTTAGGTCCTGATTGAAAACTGTGAGGCAAGGAAGCACAGTCATCACTGTGTTGTGAATGGGGAACTGGTGCATAGACCATCTTTAATGGGCCTGGACAAAATCCCAGCTTCGTGGCCATAATAATCCAAACTCAAAAAACTTTCTGTTATTCCCCCCTGTTGTTCTGGAAAGAGGGGAACAGAGCCTGAAGGAGACCTGCCATGGAATTGAGTTTGGGGTATTCTTGACAAGGCTCCCTTGCATATCATGATGCCACATTTCAAGTAAAATTTGTTCTGCACAAAAATACATAGCCAGAGAGACCTGACATCAACAGTACAGTGCCACAGAAAGGAAGACATATGAGCTTATCAAACATTTGTATATCTCTACAGGGCATTTTAGATTTATTCTGTATCTTCAGACCCCAATTTGTTATTTTTTTTCCCCCAACAGTGTTGGATCTCCACGTCTGTCAGGAACAAAGAATGAAAGAAATTATAACAGCTGCTTATTTTCCTCAGGAATGCTATCCTTCCCCTTGGTTTTCAAGCCTTAAATTACTTTCCCATTTTGTGTTTTTGCCTTCACAGGCAAACTGCTTGTGTCTTCTTTTTTTCAAAGTTCTTTGAAAACTGATTTTTTTATGTTTTAATTAGAAATTCATCAAGAATATTTTTCTCTGAAGTTGAAAAGTGAGTTTCAGGCAGTGATTAGATCCATTCCCCTAAAAAATTCCACAGTTTTTACAATCAATCAAAAAACCCCAGGCAGTGACAATCTAAAACATGAAGAAATATGGCTCCTTTAGCTGCCAGCAATTGTACCAAAATGACAAAACAAAGAAGAAAAAAAATTACATTTTCAAAAATTTTCAGATGAAGTAGAGTTATATTCTCAGAACCCCACACTTCAATGTATTCTCAAAAGAAAAAATTGAGTCATATTTTCACCATGAAATATCTGTAGAAGTCACAGGAGGGGCAAGACCTCATTTCTAATCAGTTTCCAAGATCAAACCGCAGATCTACCCAGATGCTGAGAGAGATCTACTTCTAATTGGGAAATTCTTAAACAGAAATCCAGAAGTTGTAACCCTGGGAGCCAGCATTAACCAGTCCTTTCTGGCATTAACTAGGCTAAAGCACAGGGACAGAAGGTGTCAAATGTCAGCATTTGAAATCATTCATTTCAAGAATTCCAATTTAGGAATCAGGAAAAATTATCCTAATTTTCATAGATAAAATTGTGAATACAAGCTATATATTTTTCCGTTCTAGGTCCTTTTTTTTTATTATTATTTCTGCATAAAAGGGAACTGGATTAAAAACTGACAAAGGAAAAAAAATTACATATGCATTGTTTCTACCCTCACAATACTGTATCTCAATATTTTATCACAAGAGAGTTTTTTAATTTGGCTTTAAAATGCCATGACAACTTAAAATATATACCTGTTGTGTTACCAGGATAAAATCTCATCTCATTACTTGCCCAGATGATAGGTTTTTTTATCAGACCTACATCATTTATTTGTGATGGGTTCAGGCTAAAGGGGGGCACATCAGAAAATGAGAGCTACTGAAACATATGAGCTTATTCAACTTAACACATCCTTTGGTTGTTCAGACCAGTTATCCAAGGAAAAAGACAAAGGAGGAGAAAGATTGGCAAGCTTTGCCCAGGAGATGAAGAAGGTAAGACCCTTGAAACCTCTTTTCTTTCTTTTGCTTGTTTGGTTGATTTTTTTTTTTTTTTTTTTTTTTTTTTTTTTTTTTTTTTTTTGGTGTGTGTGTATCTACACCTAAATCTATAGATAGATAGACATAGATATAGATATAGATGATATAGATCATATAGATATAGATCTTTATCAGAGGGACTGGAAGGTACTTGTACCATATATTTTGTTTGAATTCTCAAAACTCTGCATCTTAAGAAGCAAAATTAAAAATGTATTCTGGCTACAGCTAGTAAACCTTTCCCCACGCAGGAGGGTTATTTTAATGGATAACAGCCTTAAATGTTACAGGTATATAGAGAGAGTGATAGCTTACAATTCTGCCCTGCTTTGGAATCACTTAAAATAAATACCAGAAGCCTTGAAAAGGCTTTGCTGGCAGTAGAATATCTGCATATGAAACTGAAAACCATTTTGAAAACTCAAAGAGGAACTGTGGCCCAATTGGATTAATAATTTGGAAAACAGGACTGAACCATTGTGACCACACAACAGAAATAATTGCAATTGCTGCTAAAAAAAGTAACACATCTCAACACAACTGAGATCAGGCTAATGATTCACTTTGTTATAAATGTGAATTATTGAAAGCAGGAATCAGAAAGTTCAAGGATGAAATTAGCCTCAGAGTAAATTAGTCTATTTTAAAGTTTTGGAAGAAAAAAAAAATCCAAACTTGTACAGTACTGGGAAAAAGAAAATCTACAGAATACAACTCCAAGCTTCCAAGCTCAAAGTTAATCTGATGATATATCTGAATACTGATAACTTGGGCACAGTTCCATCTCCAGAGAGAGATATGCCTGCTATGATTATCTCTCTGGTAGCTGTCAAACAAAGAGATGTCATTCTGTCTGCAGTTAAACAACAACAGATGGAACAGACCCTGAGCCAAGGTAAGTACCATCACTCCAATACTTTCAAATGGAGCCTCACCATGGTTTGCACCAGTTGAAGATCTGTTCCAGATATCTATTCCAAGGCTAGGGTTAATCTCATCTATAATATCAGCTGAGATCACCACCAAAGAAGATACAGAAGAACCTGTGTTTTTAAGGCACAGCCTTATGATTGTGATGCCATTATGGCATTTACCCTCATCATGGCTACATGCCATGTAAAAGCCTGTCACGGAGGCTTTCCCTTGCTTTGGAGGAAAATTAACATAAAGGCATAAAGCCTTTCCACTTCATGTGTTCATGAGGTGCAAGATTCCTGCAAAAGCACCAAAGTTTGGAATAGAAGGCATCCCATATTACCTGATTTTGCATATTACTTTTGACCAGTTGCCTGAATGGCTTTTACAGCCTCCACTGAAAGAAAGAGGACTTTTTAGACAGCAGCTCATTGTTATAAGGGCATTGCTTAAAATTGGTCAGATGATTCAAGTGCCTTGCAAATACATTTCTCCCTCCATTGAGTATAAAGATACAAAGTGCACCGAGTCTGATATCTATCCTGAAGTTGTTTACATATAGGTAAGAAGTTCTAGACATTGTGCCCAGCCCTTTTTTAGCTGTTACAGTGAGAATTAATGGATAGAACAATCCAGTCACAATTTTGCTAAATCATAAATGTCATTATTTCTGTAATATTATAGAAGAAATATGGATCCAAAATTATGAAAAATAAGGTTTCTAATATTTATATGATTATTTGAGGGCACTTATCTTCAAATCAAAATAAATTATGCACCAAGAATAGATTAAAATATTGTATACACATTTTCATATAAACAGAATCTCTCAAAAAATAAAGAGGAATAGAAAGAATGTTCCACATTTACCAACCTTCATTCCAAAATTCCCAGAAGGCTAATAGCTTTTGATAGCTTGATGCAAGACCATACTGTTTTGGCTAGTACACAACTTGTAAGGAAATTATTTTCTGTTTTCTCATGTGATCCAATCTTGAAATCACCTTGATCTGATGATATTCACAATGAAATGCATTTCAGTTTGAGCATACATCTGCCAAGTTGTTCAGAAATACTGTTGTTTAAGATGCGTGGGTTTGAATTGTGATTCATGGACATTACAAATGGAAAATGAGCCATTCCTGCCAGTACAGCCTTGCTCCCCAAAGATTAGTTTCTGGTCTTTTGTCCCACCTAATTTCAAAGTCTGTCTGAGTGTATAAGTTATTATCAGCAAGCATGTTATTAAAATGTGTGATGTGTTTTGGATCTGTAATTTTTAGCCAAAAATCTCTCTTTATTACTCAGTGGAAGAAGGGAGGGGGGAAGGAAAGAAAAAAAAATCACTTCTTTCGTTTGCTCTAATTCTGGAAGGGACCACCCAAAATCCTACTTGACAAGGGACCTATATCAAATGGTTTTAATAGTCTGAATCAATCACAGTGGCTAAGCAAAGATAGACAAATATGCTTCATGAGCGTATTATTAATCCACCTGCAGGAAACTGGAGTTCAAGGCCACCTGAAAACTGCAGTCACAAAGCTTTGTAAGCACCCAGATGTTTAAATTTACCCTCAGTCCCATACTACTCCAGGTATTTTACCATCAGTTCAGTGCTCGTGCAAGTCCCTAACTATAAATGGCAATAACTAAAACATAAATGTATCTAAAGGAACATGCCACATGATAGAAAAATGGTATTATCAGGAAGATCAGGGAATTAAGAAAACATGGTGGTCAGAGAGAAGAGTTTTTAAAATACCTGTTCAGACCAGTTCATTATTTTGAGATCACTTATAAGGTTCATGCCATAAACAGACACTTTGTTGTACGCTGGAACTTAGATTGATTTCTATTTATCCTACATTAGACCAAGAAATGTTTGGAAGAAGAAAGAATGGGCTTCTATTTTATGATGTAAGCTAAATTCAGCTCTCTCAATTTCAATGGACAATACTTCTTACATGGTCCCTGCTACTCTGGGATCCAAGGACCATACAGTGCTTAAATTGCACTCTCCTATCTTAAAAGACAGTTACACCATTATTGTTAGTTCAAGTTATCCCACTCTCATTTTACAAAACAAGCTCTCTGAGACAGAGGAACACAATCATAACTCAGTACCCAGCCGTAATACATAGTTCCCAGAATCAGGCTTTTGATATGAAAAACAGAACCATCTTTTAAAACAAAATTCACAGGCACAAAACACTGAATTTAAAGGTTTTCTCAAATTCTGCCTGTTCTACCTAAAGATATCTGTGAGTTTGGTGTCTCTGCAGGATCAGAGATACAAATCTGTGGCTAGGTTTGCCTCAGGCTAAGATGCCTGAAGCAAACATTCAGATACAGAAAAAGGAAATTTTAAAAAGGTAGAAGAGGACACAACGAGATGGCAACAGGCAAATATTTAGAGCACATCTGCCTGGAAAGTGGAAGGTCCAGACCTTAAGTCCTCCTAAATTTAAAGAATTGAAACTCATGTCTCGGACTTTAAAAAAATTCTTATGAAAGTGACAGTGAAGGAAAAGAAGAAAAGGACACTGTAGGATGACACGCCGGGAAAAGGAGCAGGTAAAACAAGATTTGGCTAAACATAGCAAATAGTCTGTGGTTTTAAAAGGGAAGAAGTGAGGGCTCTGGTACACTAATGAGCAATACACATAGCCTAAATATGAACTCTGTTCCCATAATTCACCTCAGAGTAGAGAAGTGCACCCAGAGGCACTAACAAGAATTGTGTCTAACCTAACAAGAATTGTGATTAAATCATCCCTACTAAGGGACAGTTTCCCCATGCTGTCCTGCAGTCATTGAGTAAAATGGATAAACATATTTTTGTGAAAACAGAAAGCAGAACTAAGGGCTCTACCTTTCAACCACAGGCTTTCCTATCATGTGTTTTATCCATATATATGTGCAAATTCTCCTTTTGTGAACCTTGACTGCCAGTTCTGCACAACACCACAGCTTTCCCAATAAAGACAGCAGTTATCTACTCTTTTCCCAGAGCAGACCACAGTAAGAGGTAGCAAATTTTAAATGCCACATACTGAAAGGGGCATACAAGGGAGGGAAGAAAGTGATTCTGTGACATAATCAAGCAGGGACAAACCATTAGTCTCATTAATGTGATCTTATGACACTTGGCTATTAAGGCACTGAAGCATTCAAAATAGTCCCTGTTAGAAAGCAAAGGGTAGAATGGGGGTAAGGAAAATTACAAGGCACGATGTTTCATTTTTTTAGTAGCCAATATGAAACATTTCCTTCCACTTCTTAAAGCATTATATCCACTGGAATGATGTACAAGTGGTGGATTACAGGTCGTTCTTCTTCCAAACTTGTAAAATATACACATACGTATTGCCAAAACTACCCCACTTTGTGCTGAACTCAAGGCTGCCTACACATGGCAGGCACTCAGAGCACACCTAGCAGACCAGGATCTTTAGAGACATAAGTGAAAATGTAAGTTCTGAATAAATTCCAACGGAGCCTACTTCTATTCTCAACTCATCTGATGGCAATGGTGCCTTTGAATACATTTAAATGATCTTTATCTTTTCTTTCTAAGAAGCCAGCATGCATATACTCTCAGGCACCTAGTCTGAGTGAGTTCTCACAGAGCATTCCCCTAAACAAAGATGCCTAAATTAAGCTTGAGTTACACTTTAGGTTCCTAAGTGCTTTTTTGGATGTCAACCAGAATAAGAAACTTGTCCAAGGTCACTTACAAAGTCTATGGCAGAAAAGGAAACTGATCTGTGGTCTCTGAGGTCTCAGGCTAGCACCCACAGCACAAGAACATTTTTCATCTCTGCTGCTCTTATTGAACCAAGATGACTCAAAAGATCAGAAAAGCTAGTGACAGGAATGAACATGCTGAGGGGTCAACTACTTTCATCTAGAAGATTCTGAAAGATGATCTATGCTTAATTTTATCCATTTATTACTTTCTTACCCTCTGCAGATGATTACAGAAATGCCAAATCCATCTATTTATAAAGCAGTGAAACAGTCAAGTGTTCTCTAATGCACCATTTCCAAGTGCAAGCAATATATGCTGACCAGCTCGTAACTATCTTGGCAAGGATTCACACACCTGTTAGGATTTTAATTTATCAAAGACAGGCATATTTATATGTCTGTCTATGGCTGCATGCTCATGAAATAGGAAATAATGTTAAAACAACACTAGTGCTTTAAGAGCAGCCAGAAAAATTCAGAGTTAAGGTTTGTTCCTCTGTCCTTATCTCACCCATGCTATGCACAGCTCTTGTACATGCCTAGAAAAAACCTATGAACAGAGCTGATAAGACTTAAACAGGGCTCTGTAATGCTGTGCTGAAATTAACCAACCTTTAGCAAATATTAAAAATAGCTTGAGTTGTGCCTACCATTGTCTAGATGATGAGGTGTTTGGGTTTGGCATGTTTCATTTCTCTTTGATTAATGAACGGATTTACAACAGACTTCCTCATATGAAGACTGTTAATATTCTTTATGTATAATAACAGTGCCCAAGGATCTCGGGGAACATTCAGGTACTCCCACAGAGAGCCTGCCACTGTCTGCAGACGTGGCGTAATTTCCATAGACCTGTTTCTTTTAGACCCATTACACCCATAAAAGATAAATACGCCATTGTAGGCAGATCATTCAAGTGATCTTAATGACTCCTCAGGAGCTAGATTGTACATGTGCCTTCAGTGGAGTGTGTTTTATAGACCAGGTATAAATTCCATAGGAAATGCTGGAGGGAACCAGCTCCTAACATGACCACCATTCCACAGTGATAGTAAGAGGTTAGGCACTGTCCTGTGCTCAGTCCACAACAGAACTGAGGTTAATGGGAGTTGCATACTTGGAAGCAGTCTTAGTCTGAATGTTTATTTTTTAAAATCCTGTTTTGGTTTTTTTTTTTTTTTACCCATCAAACTGCCAACCACGTCCTCAAATGCCACAGAAAAATATTTTAGATGTACCAGACATAACTGCAAAATATTAGTATAGTTCTAAACTATTATAGGTAAAGAGACATTAGTCTCATTTTTATAGAGTACTTAATTTCCTTTTTTTAAAAAAGAGTTTAATATTGATCATTATGCTGTGGAATAAGTTACTGAATCCAGATATATTTTTCTGGTATTAATTAGCTGGAGGTTTTAACTGAACCTTCAAGACAAAATAGCACCATTTGTGGCAAATAAACTCATCTTCATAGTTTTTTAATTAGAAGTTTTATTAAAAAAAAAATTATTGACTGACAAAACTTGAATTTTATAAACAACACAGTGTGAACAAAAATTATTCCCAGTCTGAGACTTCTGCATTTCCATGCAAGCCTTTTCAGTTATGTTCTAGGATAGAGTTAGTCTACTTCCTGCAAAACCTGTACACTAATTCTTGACAGCAATGAGAGCTTTATAGAACATATTTAAGTACATTCAATTTTTACAAACATATCTCAATACAGATGAAAAACTAGCATACACTGCATGTAACAGCATGCTGTTAGTAAGAATAACAAGCTCAATAAAGCTAATTAGCTTCTAGCAACCTCAAAATGGAAGTTCTGTATGCTACATTTATCTTATTTCCAATCAGGTTATCAACAGCCACTGATTGTACCTCAGTCATTAAGGAGAGAGATCAGAAAGAAATAAAAGGGGAGTGATTTTTGTACTTTTTCTAAGCCATATCCTTTACACTACACTTACGATTGTGTTGCCTTACTTCTCTTGCTGTAAGTCAATTTCTAGTGTCGTGAAGAGTAAAACAAATACACATATTACATTAAAATCTATGAATTTCTGGAAATTCCATATAACCATTGATCTAGATCCCATGTCACAATCTCAGCTGTAATGCAAAGTTTGGCAGTCTGAATTTCACGAACCATTCAAGCAGTATACACTCACAGGAAAATGAATTCTAAATTGAAAATATCTCTGCTATTATACAGACTTGGCTCACTTTTTGCTCCAATTCCTTTACTTTTGTGATATGTCTCATCTTGGTTTAGCTCATTGGCAAAGTGCAAGTTTACAGCAACTTTAATTTGGTTTACAATTGGCTTGAGGGAGTGTTGACCAGTTAGGGTTTAGTCAAAAATGGTTAATGTTGACATGACTCATGTCTGGGCGCTTACTTGCCTTCCTTTTCAGTTTATCACACTTTCAAACTCAATGACATTTACCCTTGCCTGGAGGCAAAAGTTTTATTTTCCATAGGCACTTGAAATGTTCAACCATATTTCTGCTTTTACTTTTTTTATGAACTTCAATAGCTGCTTGGGAGAAGGTAAGGGCTGATACCAGAAAGCACATCACAGAATGAAGTTAAAACTTAATGCCATATAGAAACGCTATACAAACATGCAATACAGTGCAATGTAAGTAAAATGTGTATTTTCAGAAATAACTTTTGGTATTTGAACAGAACGTTCCAAAATTTAATACAATCAACAAGGTTGAAATAGCAGCTTTAAGAAGGTTTTCTTTAACAGTGACAGTAAAATCCTTCATTATAGCGGAGAATATACTGGTATATGACAACCCATGTTGACACTAGGGAGGTACTAAAGCCCAAGATAGCCCTACACCTATTTGTGCACATGCGTAGTTTCCCATTGCTCCTATTACTCAGAGATCTCACTTAATGTGTTTCTTTGAAAATTGTCTGGAAATTTCCTCTTGAAGAGGAAATTGAAAACTGAAATACATATATTTTAAACAAATCTAAATAAACAATAAATAAATATTGTACTATTTCTTTTGCCAGAGCCTTTCTTCCCTGAGCCTGTCTAGATTGTACAGAGGAAAGGAGAAAGTCTTGCACAAGTTAGTGTTTTCCCTTCAGTTCTCTATCATTGCTCTCTTTTCTGCAGAAAGTAGGTAGTTCTTCATAAGGAGCTCTACACAACTTTTCCTGAGTTACTCTGGAAAGTTATTTCAGCCACTTCTAGAGTCACTAAGAAACAAAAGTGGCATTTAGTCACTTATTCACTTTCTATTTTCTAAACTGGAGTAAGAGATACTGGTGTGTTTAACTTACATTCTTGATTCAAAGTGTCTTTGTAATGGAGAATCACCTGAAGACTTTGAGAAGTTAAAGAGCTAAAAGAAGGTCTTCTGATCATTCATCTTGTCCTGAAAGCCTGCTTTCCATTCGCTAGGAAAGAAAAATTTTGGATTACTTTTATTCCTTTTCTGACAAAAACTGAATTGAAAGTAAACTTAGCCAGTCAGTAAAAGAGTGACAGTTTTGACTCCATCCAACCCATTGATTTCAGTGGTAAAAAAAAAACCAATTACAGCCAGTCGTTTTTGGCAATGGTGAATGGCTCAGAGAAACCAAGGGTGGCTTTAGAAAAAGCATGGGGCAGTGCTCCCATTCACACTGTCTTGACAAAAGACCTGCTCGAGGTCACATGCCTTGGTGAGCAGCCTTATCACTCAGCCGTGGAGTTAAAAGCCAGGTGTGTATGCTCCCCTTTGTAGAACCTGAGGAAATAGGAAAAGAGTCCTCTGCACCTGACCTGCACATCAAATGGTCTAACTTAATTGCCAGCACTTGAAAATTCATCTGTGGCCATCCCGTTTTTCAATGACATGCAAAAAAAGAAAAGGTTTCTTGACAGATCTCTGCAACCATTCATAAGCAGTACCTTGTGGCCACACCTCCAACTTTAGATATATCTTGACCTTTCTGACAGCTCAGCTAATGGCAGGGGAGTAGATAAGTGTATCCCTGACACAGAATCTCTTGTCCAGGTGTCCAGTACAACACTGTCTTTGCATCATGCTTCTAAACCCAGCTCACAGCTCTTGGTTGTGTCTGTAGTTGGTACACATGTGTTTAGCTCTGGAAAATACTGTTATCCCCATTTTCTACTCTTAAAGGCATTTGCTTCCTCCTCAGTCCTTGTAGCTGAATTAACTTAGTTTATGCACGTATAGCGGATATCTTTACCGAAGATATGTATTGACCCATTCATTCTTTATTTGCAGAGCTTCCTTCCTAAGTGTACTTGGAAACACATGAGGTTTTTTGCCAAAGTCAAAAGCCCTGCCAGCTCTTACAGGCATTCCTCATTGCAGCTGTATCCATAACAGAAATTTGTCTTATTCCATGAAACCACAGGTGAAGATGACCCATTGAGATTTTTGTGGATGATTATGTTAGGCCAAAATGGAAAAAGATTCCAAAAATTTAAATTATTCCTATTGAACCAAATGACCTTAGATACAAGCTTCATAGTTTTATATTTTTTGTCACTTCAGGGAGAACTAGAAGGTGAGGTACTGCTAGCCAGTATAGAAGATTCTAACACCATATGTGAAAATCATCTCGTCATAGCTCAAGGTTTGTCATGTCATCCTGCAGAAGGCTAAATAATGTCTGGATTTCACATGTTAATGTGAGCTGGCAAAGTATACCACAGGATACTATGAATGGTAACTTCACCCTTTAGATTATGAAAAAATATAAAGGAGAAAAATATAAAGGAAAGAAAATACTAAAATTCTAATATTTTACTGAACAGAATGTTGGTCATTTTGTAATCCTCCAAAGTGAAATCCTATTTATAGCAATAGTGTAATCAAATAATATGCGATTACTTGGAGGTTTGCAACATTTGACAAATTGTAATTTTGTTCTTCACAAGCTCCTAAACACTTCCTGCTAAGTGACAACAAGCATCAGCAAGTTTCAACAAACCTTCTGCAGTTTCTTTATCTCACTATAAAGAACAGATGCCGTTTTGGGGCTGCTGTGAGCTCTTCTGTTCTTTGTGTTATGTGCACATGTATATGCAAGTGCACATCACATGAAAATGTGATAGCCAAGGCCCATCTCAGATGTTTTTTCTATGGTGCACAGTAAGCAAACAGCTGGCTCCAGGCAAGAATCTTCTGTCAATCATGGCAAAAACATGATCCACATAAAATTTCATGGCAAAAGTGACAGAATTCTCAGCATTAATAATTAAATTTGGGCTGTTAAAATATACAAAGATGCCCCCACAGTGTTTTCTAGTATGTCTGTGAAAATGGTTATCTATTTCTGCCCTTCACCAGTAGCACGTGGGAAGTATCAAAAGTACAAGAGTTAAATAGAACTGATGCTCCCAGAAAGTATTTACTTTCAGGCTATCAGCAGGAATTAAAATCTTTCTGCAAAGAACTTTACAAAACAAGGAGCCCAATGAACTGCAGATTTCAGATTTCCATTTCATGAATTTTGAGAAAATGTCCCCTACATATTAGAACATTGTTGAGCAAAGTTTTGAGTGTCCCACCCTTTACCAGTACATACTTTTGTTTGTTTTCCTTTCTGGACTCCTTTATAACTGGGAGTAAAAAGACATCAGAAATCTCACTAAGTACACAGAAAAAACGAGATTCCCTGTAAAAAAGAGAAGGCACTTTTGCTTGAAAGGCAGTAACATTCCTGATGGAGAAGGAAAGCAAGAAAACATGCAACTAATGAGGGGTATAACATCAGAGGCAATGCAGGAAGTGAGACTAAAGTAAAAATGGATCACTTCGGAGAGGGGAAAGAAAATTACCAAGGTCAAAGACAAAAACTTAGAGAACGTGCAAGGTTACTTAGAAAAGGAGTACATTAAGAAAGGTAGCTTGAGACAGGCAATGTCAATTTACCTTGCTGTTAGCAGGTGGTCAGCTTCCTCATTATACAAGTACTGAGAAGGTGGAAAACACAGATGATAGAAGAATATGGTGTCTTCCCTGTAGTTGCCTTATGATGACATTTTTCTCATCCTGAGAAATCTTCCAGTTTAATGCATCCAAGTTTTCAATTTTTAACCTTTCATTGGAAGAAATGTCAATTCATTCACACCAAAACAGGTAGGAGAGAACACTCATGTTGCAGCAAGCATACACTTTTGTTCAGGAACACTATATTATCCATGTAAAAATAAGCAGAGGCACAGCAACAGGGGCATCTCCCTGCAGACAGAAGACCCATGTTCAGGCTCTGTTCCCCTGGAGTTAGAACTACGATATCAGCTTCAGCCTTTTCCCAGTAAGCCCTCAAGGCTATCTATTACCCTTGATGGAATATTTTCAATCTCAACTATTAGACCAGCTCTATTTTGTATAAATTGTATTAAGTATTCATTGAATTTTGGGTTTCAACACCAGGGGTTAGTGCCCTAATCACCTGGCTATTCTAAGACTCGAGGCAGGGCAGAACATGGTAGGAAACATATAATAAAGCTTGACAGCTTTTATAAACCTCCTCAAGCTCCACACTTCATCATTATGGGAGTCCTCACACCTTTGCAACCCTTTGTTACCCAGTGAGGTTTTGGTTATGTCACTCGTAGAATTCGTTGAAACATCTTTGTTTAAACAACCCCTCTGACTCCTCTTTTTTCCTAGGAGGATGATAAGGGGCTTGAACTTAATGTGCAAAAGCCACAGGACAGTCTAGAAATAGCAAAAAGATATTTTGGATATTTTTAAATATTGAAAGAACTAATGACTTCCTGACAAAGTGTAATTCTAAGGATAATTAGAATTAATTCTAAGATAATAAATTTTTGCTCTACTTAGAGAAAATAACTTAAAACAAACTAAAACATACATAATAAAACTGGAGAAAAACAAAAATAAATTGGCAAATGCACAGGTTGTCTGGGTGTTTAGGCCTCCCCATAGTTTATTTTTTGAAGAAGAGATGTAATTCCAAAGAACCTGTAAAGGAAAGTGAGTGAAAAGTAAGAATAAGGGTCTTTGTTTTGATAAAGCATAATTTAACTGTAAAATACTAACATCTGAATTTAGCATTAAAATTACATGGGAAAGCTTCTCTTTGAAACAATATGGAGCGTCTTTTGCTTTTGTTGCACGCTTCCTCTACAAAAGCCTTTGCTACCACCAAAATAAAGTTGTAATATCACAAAGGCTGCGCAGTATATTAAATATTTTAGTCAACAATGACAATAAACAAATGAGAAATATGAGAGCTCAGCACTGTAGAGGACAGACATACTTACTGACTTCTGCGGGCATTTTCTACATGGATTGTTCATTTTCACACAGTGTGTATAAGCCAGGCTCTTAATATTTCATTAATTAATTCACCCTACATGTGTAGCATTCCCTGCAGAGACACCAGATCAAACTCTTAAACACAGAACTGGGAGGAAGGCCTTAGCAGAGCAAAGGCAGCCTTTATTCTATCTGAAGGGTTTGCCATGCATGCTAAGCAGGGGAAAGCAAAAGTGTACAGAAGAGAAGCCTATCGAGTGTGGTAGAGAATGGTAAGAATAAAAAGAAGGGATTATTGCTGCCTTTTTTTCTTTTTTTCCCTGTCCCCATAGGACCAGTAATGTGAAGTACACACTACACATCTCATGACCAGAAGTTGAATATGCCAGCTACATGGCAGCTGGAAGAGGAAATGGACTTGGAATTCCTCATCATTGTGCAAGCCTTGAGATAAGCAACAATTTGTACAAATTCCCCTCTATGGAATTCTGTATCTCCCCTGTATCTTCAGACCTAACGGGAGCAAGAAAGGTGCTGGTTCTGCAGGGGGAGGTCTCCGCTACCCTTGCTTTATAAAATCATGAAATCATAGAATAGTTCCAGTTGAAAGAGACGTTTTCAAGATCATCAAGTCCAACCTCCTCTTCAATAAGCAGGGACATCTTCCACTAAATCAGGTTGCTCAGAGCCCCATCCAGCTCAACGTTGAATATTTCCAGGAATGGCACATCTACCACCACTACGGACAACCTGTGCCCGTACTGTTTTACCATCCTTATTGTAAAATGTTTTTCCTATCTAAACTAAATCAAATCTCCTTCAGTTTAAAACCATTATATCTTATCTTCTCATAAGAGGCCCTGCTAAAATGTTTTTCCCCATCTTTCTTACAAATTTTAGAGTCATTTATAGATAATTCTGGAATATATATTATGCTTTGTCAACACTGTACCAAATGCTAAAATTTATCTGTCATTTTATAATCCATTTCTAGTTCATATTCTCCTTTTCAACACTCAGAAGGATTTAATCTCATAAAAGATAGGAAAAACATTGATTGTCTTCCTTAGTAATTTTTATTCTTTAAATGCTCTTTTTGTGCTTTCATATTTTCAAAATACTTTTTATCCAAATCAATTCTAATTCTTACATTAAGAGTTCATGATAAACCATAAATATAAAATATATTACCATTTCCTAAGATTATAAAACATGTGTTATATTTCCAAAACCCTTGTTTAAGAAACACTTTTGAATTTACTGAACACTTTATGCAAGGTCAGTAAAATAAAATAAACACTGAAGTTTACCATAAAGTCTTCCCTCTCCCACAAGTAGGTCAACAATGTCTGTCATTATTGATAACATTTTTTTTTCATTCTTTCTTCATGCAACTAATTCCAAGACAGCTGTCACATAGAAGATTTGAGATGATAATTTTCTTTGTTCCTATAATCCTTATGAGTTGTCCGAAGTTATACAAACCAAAAATACTCTCATCTCTGCCTCTCTTCTTAAATAATTCTATGACTTCTCTTGATTATCCATAAACCATAAAAATAAGAAAAATTTGAAAAGTGAAAAAAAGAGTAAATACTCCTATTACTCAGCAAATCTCTTTCAATTTTTTGTGCTTTGAAGGCACTTGGTATATATGACAAGCAGTGACAGCAGAGTTTCAGTGGATTAAACAAAAGGTATATCTGATCTCTGACATCCATTTCTCATTTCAGTAGAGATTATTATGAGAATTTCCAAAAAAGTTTTAAATTCTTCTACTTCTAAGTGAGTTGTGTACGGCTAATATTTTCTTTCTGCTTTGAATTTCAATTTCAAAATTTGTGAAAATAATTAAATAGAAGAAATGTCAAGGGAGAAAACGAACATTCATATGTCACTGAGAATGAGTGGTACTTTGATTTTAGGTTTTAATTGTCAACATAACATGCTGGCTTATCTCACTATTAATGCAGAGGAAAAAAAGGGTGTTTACAACAGGAAATGGAGCATGACAGTCATGACCTATGAAAGGCAAAATACACTTTTTAATCTTTAGAATAATGAGCATTTTTGTGCTGTGTTCTTGCTTGAACAGACACATTACTGGATATCATGTGATTTACTAATCTGGTTTAGTTAATCTGAAAAATACCCCAGATCAGAAATGTTCTTTTTCTCTGCTAACCATTTTGCTTAGTCCCCAAATTAAATGTGACTTAAACCTCTCTATCAATATACATTCAAAATCAAATTTTTCCCATTAGAGTTATCTGCAGCCAAGACAGGTATGCCCATTGAAACACAAATATGAAAGGATCTTCAGAAATCTCGAGAAAAAAACCAAAATGATACCATAACAGCTTCTTGTCTGGTACTGATTTCATTATCCTTTCACCCAAATATTTTCTTTGGATTTTTTTTTAGCTTTGTTTTGGATGCATACTGCAAAAGCCTGGACACCTTATTCTCAAGAAAAGCTTTTTTGTATGTGTGCATAACTTGAAAGAATACCAAGAAAAGCTTCTTATTGTGTATGTGTGATCCATAAGTAAAAATCTTAGGGCAAGATTACATACAAAAATGCTAATAAAACAGGTTTTGAAAAGCTGAGAAATGCAAGCACATATTGAGGTCCACAAAAAAAGAACATGATAACCCACTCATGATCTGATAATTTCATTGGTCTTACTAATGTTCAGGGCAACATTAAGAAGACTAAACTTATTACTGCGGCCTGATGCTTTCAGTCAGCGTGCCTTTGATTGAAGGTCAAACAAAATAGTACTTATTACCATCACAAAGTGAGTGATTACCATAACATTTGATTTGAAATTTTAAAATCAAAAGATGTTGGGAGTCTGGCAATTGTTGTATGTATTTCTCCTAGCTCTAGCTCTCTTCAGATTGCTGAGGATATTTCTTTATTTCGCCTTCTGCTCCCATGCTGGTGCTCTTCTGGTTTTCACTCATTCTCACTTGTTTTTAATCCATCACAATCCGCCCCAGCTTGTTTCCATTCGCAGTTGCAACTTAATACAGTTCCCCCCACCTCATTCTATTATTTTCTCTGAGGAAAAGCAGGAAATTTCAACTGTCATCCCTGGCACAAGAGAAGAAAGGAATGAACAGAGATATGCTCTCCTCTAGAAGAAACAGAATTCTGAAATGATCTGAAAAAAATCAACGTCTTTCTCATATGTGCTGACTATAAAATATTTGCATGTGACTCGTTTCCCAGCAACAATATACCCTGGCAAGCAATGATGAATTCTTTGCTTTTCATGATTCAATACAAGTTTTTAGTATGCCAAATGAAGTCACTCATTCTTCATAATATAAAGAAGAGGAATAACAAAATAGAGAAGGATTTAAAGAAGGGGAAGATGATTAATTTTTCCCCATTTACAAATAAACCCACCATAGGGTGTGTTAAAATTTCATGTGAATATCATTGTTCCTTAAAATTTATGACTCCTTGCTCCCTGTTGCTCCCAACACAATGCATTTGAACATAACAGTATAATCTATTAAATTGTCTGATGAAATCACATTTTAAACTGCAACTATCTGGCCACTAAAAGCTTAAGCTGGCTCTAGGCACAGCTTACATCTTGGGAAATATTCTTAAATGTATGCATGTGAATATGCAATGAAAAGACTCCCCAATCATTTCAAAGTCTGCTTCCAAACAAACTCTGATTCCTAGCAGGTGGGAAAGGAACTTAAAGACCCCTGCTACCCAAATCCTGTGTTTCAGGTACTCAGACCAACAAATCGCAGATGAGATCTCTCTTCACATCATGATATAGCAACTGATTCGAAAGAAAAATCATGATCAGACTCCCACCCGAGGAAGGAAGTGAATAAGAAAGAAAAGGGACAGAACAAAGGCATGAGGGGAGAAAGGGAGGGAGAAAGGGGTGGAATAAGGTGTAAGAGTAAGCAGAGACAAGGCTAATGCAGATAACAGCAAAACCACCTACTTCTTTTTCATTGCTTGCAGCCCCACGAGGCCAATTCTTAGAAGATCATATTGTTCAAATAAGGGGCTGATCACCATGTTCATAGGCTGTGAACAGGCCAGCTTGTGGTAGAGATGAGGCTGGTGAGGGAACAAACAAAAGATTTGGAACAGTAGGGAACCAAAAGGGAGGCCAGGCAGGCATACTCAGGTGCCATCTGCCTGACTTGTGGCCATGACTGCTTGAAGAGTAAAAATGAGGAGGAAGAGACATTAACTAAGGCCATGCCAGATGAGTCAGCTCAACTAAGGTGTGTCACCAGGAATAAAAATGATTTTGAAGCAGAAGACACGGTCTGGATAGGAGTTATCATTGCAGTGGAGAGGAAGTGTGCTCGGAACATGGTCTACACCACAGAAAAGACAGATAGTAAACATCTCAGCCTGGCTGACCCCAAAAACCAATAAACATCTCTGGTTTTGATCTCTGTCAGTTCCCTTAAAAGTTAATTAGGATTTTTTTAGTATTTCTCACCCTTAATTGTATTCTGTAATGGTCATAGTACAAACCTTAAATATTTTAACTTCACTTACATGTGATAAAGTTTAACTGCTATCTCCCTCTTATTTCAGGGAATAATTTAAGGTCTTCTCCTCAGTTGAAAATTTTTTTTATGTTTAAGAGTGGCAAGATGTATGTACAAGGTAGAAATAACTACACATTTAGCCTCCTAGGCCTAGACCATTAAGCTACAGCTTAATGGTAAACCCACAAGGAAGAAATTTTCTTCCTGTTAAAACTTGTATCAACAAGTTTTATGGCATTTTAGAACTTAATCATAAAAAGACATCCTACTGCAGAATTAAGGTCACTGTGCATTTACCCAAATAAATATATTATTGTCCAGGGCTATGCCAACTAAATGCTATAGATTAGTAGTCGACCTGTAGCAAAATCATTGTCTTTGAGGATCTGATGCATGTATAGTATGGGTTTCCTGATAGCTGACTTAGAACATGATGCAACTTTTGGCCACTGCCAAATCAAAATGGAAATTTTAGGTAGTGGAAAAAAGATCACTCACCACTGTACAGCTGAAGTAGAGAAGGGGATTGTATCTGGGGTTCTGGTCTTTAAGGTACAAGACATGAAACTCTTCCAGGCTACCACTTCTTATGAAAATGTACTGAGAGTAGCAGTGAATTATTTAAACATTTATTAAACCACTTCACAACAAATAGTAATTCATCAAGTACTCTTTTGCCTTGTAGAAGTCTTACTCTAAGAGGGAAATTACTAGCCACATGAGTTTTTACATATTTAAGAAATCAGTTTAGTTAATATCTAAAATAAAATTTTGTTCAGTATTTCCCAAGAAGTTCTTTGCTTTAGACAAACATCAGAAAACAAATGTATGTGTCTGTGTGTATAAATACTGAAATTAATAAAGATATTTTTGGTTGTCGAACTACTTAAGTTTCATAGGTGAAGCTGTATGCAGACCCTCTAGTCTGCTTGGCACTCAGGAAAAAAAACAAAACACACTAGTAGCATGCTCTGTTAAATTCATGGAGGGCTCAGATCTAACAAATTACATATTAGTTTATGTCATGAATATGGCTGAAGTAGGTCCATTCAATTTATTTTGCAAATATAAAGAAAGAAAAGAAGGAAAAATACATCCTTAGAGCCATTTTCTCTTTTTCACATTATTGCAGAAGTTAAAAAGCTATTTCTCAGGCTCTTTTCCCTCCATTTTCTTCACTTTGTTAAAAGCTTTGACAAGACAATTTTTTCCCCCTAGAAAAATGCTTTCACTTCTTACTCTCCCAGCTCCCCACCTACTGTGAGAAAAATTTCTTTATAAACAGCAGGATAGGCTATGAACAGGGAGATATTTTCATATATATTTTAACTATTATGTCATTTATAACAAATCTTGAAAATATTGTATCTTATTATGTGCCTTAAAATATTTGTTTTGTACACAGAAGATTTTTCCCTAATCAAGTTTTCCCCTTTTGTTTTCCACATGAAAACTGAATCTTCCCTTCCCTTCCCTTCCCCTTCCCCTTCCCCTTCCCCTTCCCCTTCCCCTTCCCCTTCCCCTTCCCCTTCCCCTTCCCCTTCCCCTTCCCCTTCCCCTTCCCCTTCCCCTTCCCCTTCCCCTTCCCCTTCCCCTTCCCCTTCCCCTTCCCCTTCCCCTTCCCCTTCCCCTTCCCCTTCCCCTTCCCCTTCCCCTTCCCCTTCCCCTTCCCCTTCCCTTCCCTTCCCTTCCCTTCCCTTCCCTTCCCTTCCCTTCCCTTCCCTTCCCTTCCCTTCCCTTCCCTTCCCTTCCCTTCCCTTCCCTTCCCTTCCCTTCCCTTCCCTTCCCTTCCCTCCCCTCCCCTCCCCTCCCCTCCCCTCCCCTCCCCTCCCCTCCCTCCCCTCCCCTCCCTTCCCCTCCCAAACCTTCCCCTCCCAAACCTTCCCCAAACCTTCCCAAACCTTCCCTTCCCAAACCTTCCCTTCCCTTCCCAAACCTTCCCTTCCCTGAACTTCCCTGAACATCCCTTCCCTGAACTTCTCTGAACTTCCCTGAACTTCCCTTTTCCCATCTTTTCTCCTCTTTTAAATAAAATGTGGATAAAAAGATGCAAATAAAATCTCTTGTAACTACAGCAGGAAAATCTGTTGATATGGTGACAAGTGGTTCCCTACCTTGTTGTATAGCAGAAGGCAGACACCAGAGAACAATGCAGCTTCTCAACGTGGAGTGCGTGTTTTGTCAAAGAAATATATCTGTCATTGCTAGGGGCTGCAAACTGCAGTGGTTAGACGAAGAGATGAGGGGTAGTGAGAACCATGGGGTGGAGAGAGGAGAAACCAGTGAAGTGCCTGACTACGCAGAAGTTCTGGGCCCCACTTCTCAAGCTGGAAAATACCTATCAAATGCAGTAGAACTGTATTTCTGACATACAAAGCAACAAATTTCATTCATTTGTTGTTTCACTAGTTCAGTGGTATAACCCAAGGACTTCAACAATATCACTAGTGGAAAAATTGCATCAATGAAGCCAAGACTTAGTATTATATCACTATGAATAAGTATTATAACTAACATGGGTATAAGGAGTATTAACAGGTAACACTAGTAATGCTTCCAAATGCTTGAGTTTATCATCTTAATATCCAGCCTTTTTGTTGTAAACATTGAGAACTAAAAGCTTATATCCAATTATGACAGAAAAAAAAAATTGACGAAGGTTTTTGACAAGAAGAGACAAAAATGTACAAAGAAAAGACAAAAATATCTTCAACAATCTGCAGTAGCTTTTCTTTAACCATTCTTTGAGTTACTTATGGCAAACAGTGTTAGTGAGGAGTAAACTACACACTTTTTTCCTCCTGTAGGCAGAGAGGTGTGTTGTTTTCCCTTAGCTTTTACTTTCTTTTCTTTTTCTTTATCTTCTTTCTTTTTCTTTTTCTTTTTTCTTTTTCTAAACTCAGAAACACTTGACCAATATTAGCAAGCATGCTTGAATACCAAGTCACTATTGAATACTCTCAAATTGCTCCCTCACTGCACAAAGAAGTTTCCAAGCAAATTTGAATAACAAATTTGAAGAACCTGTGATCAGGTTAAAATTCTGCATCTATAATTCAGTGTGAAACATTAATTTATGTCTTCTGGGAAAGGTCTTTATGGGAGAGTAGAAAAAGCAAATAAGAGAAGATAGTACAGTTTTGAGAAGTACTCAGAAAAGACAACATTTGGGGATACATATGCATTTCAACAGAGTTTCCGTGCTTTGTTTAGCAGAATACTGGTGCACAGATGTTAAATAGTTATTCTGGTTTGGGGCTGAGAGCCCAAGACTCTGTTCTTCCAACTAATTACTTTAATTTTACAATTAGAGCACAATGCTCTCTTCTCCCTCCTCCAAACACCCCATCTTCCCCGTCACTTTTCCCATAAGTAAATCCTACATGTTCAACTTGATCAGCCTCTTATCCCCTAACTAACTCACATGCTCCTTTTTCTTTTATCAGGAAAATAATTTTCTCTGGTTTTACAGATAGAACATGCTTGAAGGAGAAAAGCATACAATCTATTTTGGTTTTCCCCACTAGAGTTTTGATGACAGTAAATTGAGCTTACTAATGCAAGCATTTCTGCATTTTGAGGGGAAGAACAGGAAGATTTTAAGAGGAGGGAAAGAGAAATAGAGATGAAGTTTTGGGGGTTTTTACCACTATGGAGCACAGAGCATAGCAGTCTGACCAGACTTTCTAGTCACCTAAAAAGATTGTGCAGGAATAGACAAAAAAGAGATAAAAATACAGGTTTGCATCCATCTATACATACTATAATTTTCTGACAAGGCAGCAGTCTTTCCCAAGATGTGTCATAAATGTTGTTCCTTATCAAAAAATAGGATGTGATATGGTCAGTTTCTCAAAAGGTAATTTTTTGTAAAAAACAGTGAAATTTTTGCTAGCCAGCAAACAGATCCCCAGAAATCTTCTAGAACAGAGTGCAGACAGGGTAATAAATGAGTCTTAAAGTTACCACCAAACCATTTTTGTCAATGGTTCTCCTTGTGCCTGACCAGAGGTTTTTAATTATGGACACTGACAGCTCATTTCTAGAAGTTCCTCTATGACTTTGACAACTGGAGTTTCCACTCTGTTGATATGAAGCTGACTTTTTTGAAGGTAATACAGGTAGTATGTAATACAGTAAGATAGATTTGACTCTTTAATATTTATAAGATTAGCATTTATATTAGACCATAATGAGCTCCAATTAGTATCATTCCAATCTAACCTAAGGTCTATAACCCACTTCTCTTACATTTCAGACATCATCTTCAAAGGTAAAACAGAAAAGAATTGATTGATTCATGACAACATTTTTTAGGGTCTACTGGGAAGAAGAATTGCTTGAATGATTGATCAGCATTTTTTCATGTGTCACTTCAGGTATCTTTAATGAAAAATACTTAAAGCTGCAAATTCACTGCTAATAGCAAGTATTTAGATTTCCTTTTTTTTTTTTTTTTTTGGGGGGGGGTTTAAAATCTGAATATTCTCTTGCTTGTAAAAAAAAAAAATCCCTTGTTGCATCTTCTTCACAGGTAGATTGTTAAATCACTTGAAACATGAAGGTGTTGTCGGGTTGGTATCTAAATAAATTTATCCCCCTACTGACATCCTGTTCTCTGATTTAATCAGCAATGCTGTGACTGATCAGAAAGTTCTTTTTGGGGGCTTTTCAGCTCATATATCCAGCAATCCACCATATTTGTTTGAGCCTACTGCACACATTGAGAGATGCAAAGTGAAGCCTAGAGAGAATCTTATGGACACATAGAGCTGGTACTTTATAAAGAAGACATGGTGAATGTCTTCATTCACCTAGAGACAGGGGAATGTCAGGCAAAAAGAAAGTATAAGAGGGATATTAGCCTCACAGAGATGCCAGAACGATGAGTCATGTCTAATTTGAGGAATCAGTAAGCAGGTAAAGAGAGAATTATTCATGAGAATAATTATAAGCTGTGGGCTTTTTCCTCAGGTTGTAAGCTTGCACAAGAGTAAATTTATCTATTGCAGTCAAAATAAGGTTAACTTTTTGGAAGTTTTTCAGCAGAATAGGGTTATAAATCAGCTATCTCATGGAAACTGTCAGGAGAATAAAATCACAAAACGTATCAGAAGTTAATGCATCAGAACAGTGATGATGCAATTAGATAAGGCTGAGTAAAGATGGAGCTACAAGGGGTCATTGTTTGTGTGCAAGAACTTCCAAATCCATCATCTGGCCTCTGAAGCATCTCCTCCCTGTAAACCAATCCAGAAAAAGATTCTATTTCTTCTGAAGAAGACCTACACAGAAAACATTATTTTCATATAAAAGGAAAGCATATTGTCCCTAATGTTCAGCCTATAAATCACAAGTGATCTACCTATTTACATTCATAACACAGATTTCTGTACACATACAATCCAATTTACATACATCTCTTCAAGCAAGGTCTCCCCACCTCCTTTTAAGCACTTTACCTTCACTCAGTGCAGCTCCCTGGTGGTGTACACTAATCCATTAACAATACTATGCTTTTGTACATATTCCCTGCTTTAGAGTTTACTATATACAAATCTTCATGAACATAAATTGAATAACTATAAAAGCTTTTCTTGGGAGTTATATTAACAGATGTTGCTCTGCACATAGAAAAACTACAAGAGATACCAATAGCCAATGAAAGCAAATGTTGAGCTTACATTCAAAATATTACCCTTACTCTACCCTCTTAAGTTCCATCTTCAATTCAGTCCGTGATATCAAATACCCCTAAACAAGTACTCAGGTCAGCTCACAGCCAGTATGTACTCTTCTATCAGTAATGATGGAATATTAGCCACCTTGTTTCGTGTTTCTGTTCTCAGTATCTGCAGAAAACATTAAATGGAAAGCTTTTAAAAACAATAATCCTTCATTCTCATGTTTAATGAAGTGACCTCCACCTTCTTGCAGCTTTTTCTCTTTCCAGTAAAACTAGTACCTCTCCATTTCAGCTAGCAGTGCATCTTCTTTGCTACTTCAATTTTACACTTTTCTCTGTGCTCAGAAATTGTAAAATCAATTGACTCAACATACCATGCAGCAAAGGAAGATTATGCAGGGATATAACTGAAGGTCCTGAAACAGAGATGTATTTTAGACAGTTACATAATTCAAGAATAATATTTCTGTAAACCTTGCCCACTACAGCTTCATGCACATTTTGATCCATTGAAATCTTCCCTTGTTTGGCCCACCAGCTTTCAGAAAATTTAGCTCCTTCAATACATCAAATAGGCTACACAAGTTCTTGCAACTGAAAATCAACACGACAATGAGAAAACATGTAGTTGACAACATGTTAAAAAATAAAAAAAGAAACCACCACCAACAAAAGCCAAAACCCAACACTTACAGAGTAAAAAAGAAAATGTGTCAAGACTGGAAATTACCTGTCTGAAGCCTTAAATGTCCATAGGAATTATGGTTAAACACAGTGCATGAAGTATACTTAAATTCAAGGTGTCATGGTATTCAGATGCTTGAATTGTTCAGAAGACAATAATTTACAGTTGATAAAATGTTTGGGATACCAGTTGTTCCTTCAGTGATATACTTCTCTTCCTATCCTAGACTGATAGATGTACCCTGAGATGGCAGTCTTCAGCTGACATTAGAATGAAAAAACAGAATAATAAAAAAGGCTAAAGACTGAAATAAAAAGCATCTGGATTCTTCTGAATCTGAGAGAGGGTCCAGTGGAGGACTGTGAGAATGATGAGGGGACCAAAGCACCTCTTCCATGCAGGTAGAGCTGGCCTGTTTAGCCTGAAGAAGAGACAGCTGAGAGGGGGTCTTAGCAATGTATACAAATGTCTTAAGTGCAGGTGTCAAGAAGTTGGGGCCAGACTCCTTTCGGTGGTGCCCAGTGGTAGGACAAGGGCAGTGGGCACAAACTGAAAAGTTCTGTCTGAATATGAGGAAAAGTGTCTTCGCTTTGATGGTGATAGAGCACTAGAACAGGCTGCTCAGAGAAATTGTGGAGTCTCTTCTGGAGATAATCAAATCCCATTTGGAACAGATCCTCTGCAACCTGCTCACTGTGAGCAAGGGGTTTTGGACTGGATGATTACAAGAAGCCCTTTCCAACTCTAGCTATTCTCTGGTTCTGAGATTATAAGCACAATTATTGCCATAATGTCTAGGGGCTCTCTCAGAGCTACTCCTGCTTTCCTAAAGATGAGGCAACAGACAAAAATCTTGATCCATCTGCATACAGCAGTAAGTTTGTGACAATTATTCTCTAAGGCAGACCCCAAAGTTGACTATGAATTTCTGACCAGGAGACTCAGTTGAGGCTGAGTGCTCTCCAGGAACTGCCCTCAGAGAGCTCTGATGAGACTCAATGCAGAATATACTTATCAGTGATACAATAGATTTGATTCAGAGGACAAGAACATTGTTTCTCACTGACTACAATACTAAAAGGGTTGAGGGTAGGACCTAACAACAGGTATTCCCCATGTCAATATTTAGTGAATTTTTAGCTATTTCAATTGGAAAGTGTTTTGCTTTTAAAATGCTTTTTCTTTTCCCTAGGATTTCCAGATATGTTTTTTGCAAAGATTGCAAAAGCTGAAATGTGTATATGTTATTTAAATACAACAAATGGATTTTTTTGCATCAGACTTCCTCACACTAGAAAAGAAGACTGCTTTGCTTAACAAAATACATTTTAGAAAACTAAGTTCATTTTCCTGCTTGAAGAAAAATGCATACTACTAAGCCATTATCTGTGAGACAATATATTTTCCAAAATAAGTACATCTGTATTAAGACAAGTCTTTGGAATCTGCTTTGAGAACTACTACACAGCAAGTTACATGACTTGTGTATCTCTTTGGATCATATAATCTGCTGAAAGATACAAAAATCAGTAGTGATTTGATCAAGGATTTGGTTTAGAAATAAAATATTTGCTAGAGGTACAATTACTTATTGGTATTTTAAATAAATAGGCACTTCACTATTTCCTAAAACCCTCTTTGGGTATTTTGTCTAGAGAAGCATTTCCCAGAGGCTTTTTTCATGTCTGGAAAGGGGGCTTATTCACAGAGTATTATTTATGATTTGTCTTCAAGATATATTCTATTTTTTTAGACAACGTTTTCTGTGGAAAACCAAATAGTTCAAGACAGAATACTTTTAACTTCAAAACTGCCTAAATTTCCCCGTGCCAGATGACAAATAAGTTAGTCTCATGTCTTTTAGCAGAAGTATTTCAAAATATTCAGCAATGATTTGATCTCTGAACTATGTCAGTGAACTCTGGCTACTAGCGACTTTGACACTACACAAAATACTTTTGAAGCATTTTCCAGTAAAACCGATAAATCCTTAATGTCAGGCACTTGCCTACATTAGCTGGACTACAAGAACAAATCTCGAGGAGGTCTGACATGACTTCAGCAAGTAAAAGGAAAATTGACCACATTTTACAACCACCTCAGGATTACCCTCCGCCTTCTACTTGGTGATTTATGAGTGTTAATCAGTAGCCAAGAAAGCCAAATAGCCCGAAAGCTAAGATTTTATCACTCATTCATTTTATCACACATTCCACTTCATGTCCAAAGCACTGAAACCCCTTCTTTTATTATGTCAAAGACAAAACAACTCGTGCAGAACAAAATCAGTTACTCTTTTCATCTTAAATACCCAATGATCATCAGGAGATTCTTACCTTCTTTTGAAATCATCTTCTGGATTTTTTTTCCCTCAAGGACATTGAACTAAAAGGATATATAGCTAATGAGTTGTTTCAGTATTTGAGGAATAGCAGTAATCTACAAAAGGAAAGCTATATTGCAACAGGTGGGAAGAAATGGAAGATAATGGGGACATGGCATGATCAGCTGTGCTTCTGAATTTCTTGCAGGTGTACAGATCACTCACACCATTGTGCTCTGAAGAGCAAAAAGACACTCACTGAAGCGTGTGTTACAGGCCAAATGGTTCAATGTCATTCGGAGGCTGAGAAGAAAGAGAAAATTTCCCACCATTTTACCATATCTGCTTTTATTTCACAGAAAACACAACTGGGAATAACATGTCCATCCGAATGACTTGCATAAATTGGCAGCAATCTAATCACTGTTTTATTTAGGTTGACAGGTTATGGGGAAAAAAAAGACAGTTTAATCAAGTCAAATCCTTTTTCAGCCCAGGAGCTGTATTTCACTAGTGTAATAATAGAGGATATCCGTGTTGTGTAATGAGAGTACATAAGGCATTCAGTCACCAAGCTGCATGTACATCTGACTAAGTGCCTTCTAATGCCTAATTTAATGTAAAGTTCTGTATCAACAGATTTAAAAAGAAACAAAAAACTTTCTTCATAGCAGTAGGACTAAAAGTCTTTTCAATTATGTATTTTTCAAAATTCAAAGGTGAAATGATCTCTTTTCAGTTTTCATTACTAAAAGGCTCCTCAAGATCATTAGCTCAGCTGTGTTTCGTTCCTATAATTTTTCTCTTGATGAAACAGATTTCAGGAGCAAATGATCCTAGATGATGAATTTAAGACAATTTCTTTTCCAAATGATGTTGTTTGCCAGCTTAATATTCCAAATATAAGTGCCGGTAGAGATCAGCCAATACTTTCTTGTAATCTCAATTCATGTCTCTATGAACCCTTTTGCTTATGAATACGAGATGACAAGGAAAAAAGCGTTATTGCAATTGGAGGTTAAAAGATATTTCAGATTTGAGTACTTTAACAGCTATTCCAAGCAGAAATGTTCAGTGCTGTATTAGTTGAGTTCAGCTGAGTTCTTGAGTATTGTGTTGTCCAAATATGTATGTAATTTTTAGTTTTTTTAATGTTATGATTCCAATCTGACTTTCACTGTGAATCATATAGTGTAAGAATTGTGAAATCAGCTTGCTAAGGTAGAATTGGTATTTAAGAGGAAAGACTTTAGCACGAGAACTGACAAAATAATGTAACAAATTAAGCAATTATTGTGAGAAGTCAAGAGAATTATTTTGTTGTCAACAAAATGTCGAGTATTTTCATATTAACTTGGAAATAGCAGCTCCCATTAAGAAATCCCAGCAGCTGAAATCATACTATTCACAAGTAAATATAAGAAAAATACCCGTTACTAAACAATATCACTTTGTATTATCTACCAAACCCTATGCATGAGCTCGTCTCTTGAATATTACCACTTTGTTTCACACTTATGTATTTAATGGTTTCATTTGTGTATTAGTTCACATTTTCATTATATTTTGCCATTTAGTGTCTTCCATGATGGTGTCTCATTGAACAGATGCACTACAGTTTCTCTGCAGCAAATTCCATGATCCATAATTAGATGTCAATATGTTTTCTTGTAAAGCTATTGTGAATTAAACACATTTTTAGTTACATGGACATTAATTAAAATCATATGCTGAATTGTTACATCTTTTTAAACCAGTTGGAGAAAATATTTCTGGTTTACTTGAGCTCTGTAAACCATTTAATTTTATTTCTTCATTAGTTACTGTACTGGAAGAATCGACCCCATCCCACCCCAAATGATGCAATATCAACATGCATAACAAGATAAATGCTGCCCTGAGATGCATGGATCTAAGTGCTAAAGAATGCCTTCAGTCATGTTCCCTTAAATGGGAGACAATGACAGCTTCCCTCTCTAGGAACTGATCTCTGTTTTTATTAGCTACAGAGGGAAGGCAAGACCTAGAATGTACCTTCATTTCAGGAGCTACTGCCTATGCGGAGGGCATATTGGAAAATAAATGTGACTTTAAATCAAGAAAGAATCAGGTCTGTAGTCCCAAACTAAGTGCTACAAGAAAATTTTAGAAACTTGACTGTTGTTGACAGATAGGAGGAACAGAGGGAACAAGAGTAGTACCAAGATCTTGCATAATCATTGACATGATTTATATACCAAATGATGTAAATTTTTTTTCCTGTAAGAGAATCAGTTTTGATGGGCAGGAGCTAAGAATTTTTTTTGAAAATCCATAGCAGTAAGTTTTCGAGGAGATTTCAAGCAGGTCCCAACAGAATGAATGGCATAAGGCTGGCATAAGATGTGTGAAATAACTGTAAACAGCTAGTGGGATGTGAGTTAGTGAGGAAAAGAGCAAAGAACAGCTTAAAATATTAAGGCAAACCAGTGAGAACCAATATTCTTCCTTATTATTGTAGGTGGCACGTCCTTCCAAAAGCACCCTTTTGGTTAGTATAACATTTATTTCTGCTTCCTATTCAGTGAGAGCAAGTTTTGCCTCTATTTTGTAAGTTGCCAAAGTTTCCAAGACAGAAATTATGAGATTCAGAAGGGTAACTGGGGTTCCTCCTCTCCTTTTCTTGGGGGAGTTTCACTCCATGGAAAACATTGCTGCAGAATGCAGAGGGTCAGAGACAGGCAGAAGAGGTATCCGATTAAAATTTAAAAAAAAAACAAAAACAAACCAAAATACCAAAACCAAAAGCAACAAAACAACCAAAAACCACAACAAAATGAAAGAACTATATAGATCCTTCTTTAAACCCCCCATGCAAGGCACAACAAAGAAGAACAGTTCAAAGACAATGTTCTTCACTGCCTCTTTTTTATTCCCCTGCTGTGACAACCCCAGTTACTCTCCAGAGAGTTTAGTTAGTTAGGTGTAAGGCTGGTCCAGGAAGAACCAATGACCTAGATGAGAGGTAAATTATGATTTTTCATGTGACTTTATCACGCATATTGCAGTATTTAAGAAACATTCAACAGAGAGGTTAAAGATTTGATTAGAAGAATATGGTAGAACATAAAAAGAAATCAATCCAAGCCTCTAAATAAGCCCACAAAGCCCACAGGTGCTTTGATGTAGTGGGAAGACATTGCTAACTTGAGTACAAAAACAATATTCCTGAGGCTTTTCTCTCTCTGTCCTCCCTTAGCCCTCTCCATATGCAGATGTATAATGAAGATTAGAGTTTGGGGGGATATTCCTTCAGCAGTTTCCAGAAGCTGCTAATTGATTAAAATTTGAATGTTTATAAGACGGGTATTTGCAAAATGAGACACTCAGAAGGAGAAACGGAAAAAATTTTCTTCATCCCATTTTGTTGTTATCTTAGTGAAACATTCAATTCTTTACCTTTCAGAAAATATGGGGAGACTTATGTGAAAACAAAAAAAATTATAGATGGCTGTCTTTTTCCAGGTTTCAGCTTGTAAAAGTTAGAGAGATTGCAATATCTCCTCCTGACTTAACTCTATTTTCAGTGAGAACACATGCGGTTCTAATGAGTGCCATTAGGTCCATGACAAATTTTCTGTATATCAAACTGGCTTATGGTAAAACACAGACTTCACAAAATTAAAAATAGACTATTGAGTTCTTAGGAGATTGAAAGGCAAACATTCTGAACTGTGAATAAGTATTTTTTTAAAAACCTGTAAGAAATCTCAAATTTGGAGGAGCTCAATTTGCATGCAGGATTTACTGCAAATTTTGAACACAAATGTCATAAAAATGTTCACAGAATTAGGTTACACAAAAGACAAATTCTAACTGAAGGCTATTATTTGCAAGTATCACATAGACAGCTAGAGCAGTTATGAGTGTGAGTTTAAAGTCTGTGGATCAAGGCTTGGATTCTCTGAACACATCAAAAGTCTCATAGCGGCTCCCAAGGTTCTGCTGATTAACCCAGTAGGATATTAATTAAGGAAACATCTGCCATCCATACTCAGCATTCTCTTTCACCAATTAGGAAAGAACTGGATAATTCAGACTTCTGAAGAACATATTTTTTCTTTTTTCTTTTTTTTCCCCACTGAGGATTAAGTCTGTACAGCACTGACTGAAATAAACCAGTTTACTACTAAAACACACTGCAATACCTAGTGGAAGTAGGAGAACTGAAGGAAAAAAGAGATTATAATTTTTAAAATAGTTCAAGCTACCTGACCCAGTTTTGTGCAGCTCCTGGATTCCCAAGCTAACATCTTCCTGTTCCTTTATTGGAAGAACAAGGGGTTAGCTAGCCCCTTCTCTGAGAAAAAGCTCTGAAGCAAAGCAAAATGACAAAAAAGTTCAGAGGAATTTCACAAAGAAATAACTAGCTATAGATAACAGGGCTAATATTTTTTAAAGTTGAATACAAAGAGGTCAAATTTAGAAATATGCTAGTCGTTTTCCTGGCAGTGTACTTGTCATCATGCAATCTTGTGGTGCATTGGAGGTTACATTTATATGACTACAGTCAAAGGTACAGTGCTGCTTCTGTGACATCTACTTTCCAGTGGTTTATACATTTCACTTAAATATGCACCAGAGCTCAGCAGACTAACAGCAGAACTTTTTGATCCTACTTGACAGAGAATAGCCTTACCAGTTGCACCCCCTTCCCTCTTGACTTCTCTAACCAAAACCAGGCAATCGCTGAAGTCAATTATGCCTACTTAAATCTTGTGGAGAATTGTCACTCTCCCAAAACTATCATATAATTTTCCTTGCAGTCCATTTACTTTCCCCTTATTTAACTCACTGTGATCTCCAGCATCTGCATGTGCTTCTACACTGTCCCAGTTATCTCTCCTTGGACTCTACCGAGATACCAAAACCTCCAATCAGCCAGTGACAGACACTTTTCTTGTGCTTTCACACTCAGTCTCTGTGAGAACATGGGGCTGCCTGGAAAATAAAGAACCATTTAATTTTAATGTTTCAAAACTAACCTTAAAAATTCTCCTGTGCCATGATGCTTGAAAAAAATTGTCTGTGGTTAAGCAGCTGGTGTGCCAAGACCACTGCCTACTGTGCCAGTCAATTTCCTCTTATTTTTAACACTCCCCTTGCAAGACCAACCATCTGTTTCTTGTTTTATCCCTTGATTGCAATCTTTTGGGGATGGATTTATTTCTGTACATTTAGCACCAGCCAGACTGGGGTCAATGAACCCAGGCAGCCCCATTCAGTAGTTTATAAATACCTCATATAGCCCTTCATGTTATAGTTGTGGGGATTGGGTGTATTTTCCTTTGCCATTGCAATGGGAAGAAATCCAGCGTTTTCCCCTCAGTTATTTTTACTTTTTAATTAGAATCCAATAAATGCATAGCAAATAATAAAAATTAAAAAATTGTTCAAGTATTAGAGACCATGAAGTAATAATATTTAAGAATATAATTGATTGCTGAATACCAAATAATTACACTGAACCTTTCTGCCCCACATAAGAACACTGAATACTAAAGCAAACCATGTCACATTGAGTTTGTTGTTTAATTCTTAATTACCACTGAGACAGATTACATGTTGATCTGTGATTAGCTTTACAACAAAATAAGTGAAAGTATAGAAGAACTGGAATAAAATGTTAAAAATTGAGAGTCTTGAAAGACATGTGGTTAAAAGGCCTTGATTTCAGTAGTTGCAATAAGACCTGCTTTGGATCAGTGAAAGATCTACAAATCAGAATTACAGAACTCATATAGATGGTGCCCTCAGGGTGGTATCATCCAATTCATTGCAAAATTGCAGGATCCATCAATCAGATGCCAAGCTTTTCCAAACTTCTTGTCGTTGCTGCCACTAAAAAGATGACTCTTTTTTCCCTGCTTGTATTACAGAGCCTTTGTCGTTCTGCTTTGCAAAGTAAGGGTGTGGCACATGGCTGTTAACAGATGTTCTTATTACAACAGAAAAAAATTAAACAGGAAATTTCACATGTCCTTTCTGCCTAAGATAGCTTGATTGTAATTTCCCATTTGAGCTCTTTAACAATTCAGAAACAGGTAAGTCCATGGTGAAGCTACACCACCTGCTTCCCCTGAAAATTTTGCATTCCTTCAGGCAAGACTACGTAGTTTTACCACCAACTCTATTCTTTTTTGGAGCAGGCTTATGTGTGTTTTCCACCAGGTCATGAAGTTTCCTGCCATTTGTTTGTAGTCCGGTGTATTTTCACCGATATAAAGTGTTAAAATGCTAACTTTACAAAGGTCAGAGGAAATGAAATATGTTGGTGAGAATTTCTCAGAACTGAAAAGCCTTGCGTATTCCCAATCATGCCCAGAAGATGAAATGTCTTATGAAATTTCTCTTCTGAAAAAGCAGGCTGGAGTGGATTTGAGTTTCAGAACTTATACGCTGAAGAAGTGGATACAATCATCACAATTTTGGCCTAAGGTGAGGAATGGTGATTAATCACCTAATCACAAAATTTTCAGTATCTAGTTATGCATACAATATACTCCTATTTCTAAAATGGTCCTGTAGGAAAAATGCCAGTGTGGTACAGCTGGTATATAGAAACAGAAAAAGAGAATGCAATTTAAAAAAAAAAAAAAAAAAAAAAAAAAAAAAAAAAAAAAAAGTAAAAATGAGAAAAAGTCCAAGTTACTACAGAAGAGAGGACAGATGGGGAAAAAAAGACAAACAGCAGTTAGGCTGCCATTTTATTTTGCTGTCATTCTTGATTTATGAAAACCAAGAGCAAAACAGTACCCAAACACAAAAAATCTGTCCCTTGGATGTTTGCTGGGATTTTAGGTCACACTACAAAAGCTGCCTTATTTTAAGAATTTTCATAGGATTATTTCTCCCGTATCTCTGGGATCTCTTGGGTATCTGTTTTGAATCTGACATTAATGAAAAGGAGAGGTTGATAAAACTAACCAGATCTACCCTTGTACAAAATTGTGCAATCCGTCACACATTCAAACACAAACAAAAAAACCTCAAAACATATGCTCACAGTCCTGCATGGTCTTCCTCAATGAAGTCTTATTTCTCTAAAGACAACCCTAGAATACCAGTTCATATTATTTCACAAAAGAAATATGTACAATCCTTCACATCTGGAGTACTCTGGAGCAGAAGTTTAAGTGTGCCAAGTTATGTGGCGCTTTCTATAGTAACAAATGTCTGCTAGGGAAAATTTAGCTTTGGCAAGTGTGGTAAGCATGGATAATAATACCTTTCCGTCTCAAACATTCATCTTTCTGTGGGTAGATAGGGACCAACAAATTTATCCATTGGTGATCCAAACCAAAGCATGAGCCCAGAGGTGAAACCCACCACACCAATAAATAATTTTTCCTATCCTGAATTCACAGGTTGCAGAATAAAGGAAATAAAGCTACCATTCATTTTGGTTTGTTCTTAGTCTTCCTCTATGAAAGCAATGGCTGATGAGCACCTGCGTCATCCTTGTGTGAACACCATGAATTTGAGCCAAAATAAAGACAGATCACTTCAGTTATTAAGAGAAAATACAAACAGTCACTAGAAGAGTAGATGATTATTCTACCATATTTTACTATCCTCTCAATGTCTTGGTTTTGTTTGATTTTTCCCCAGGAAGTGCCAAAAAGATCTGTCTGTCAACAGCTTTCAGGTTTCATTTACAAAGCTATAGATTTTCCAAGGCTCTGCACTGAACCAGAATTTGTGATGATTTACACCCATTCATGTTGTATATGCAGATGGAAATCTGAACAATGAAATAAGGCCTGTATATATCCTTCCTTTTGTGACCTGAAATGCAGTGCTTTATACAGAGCACCCAACAGCATGAGCTAGTTTGTACTGTGTACTTCTACAGATTTTTGTAGTCTAGAGATTACAAAAAAATATTACAGTTTACCTCTAAACAATTACACACACAAAAGAATGTAAGAAAAGAAAACCCACCAAAACCAAATAAAACTCCAACAAAAACAAACAGCATAAAACCCCCTAGTTGCTGACAGTAATAACCCCAGGAAAGTTTCTATCCATTTTCTGGAGACCAAGGTGTTTTCCCATGTGCTTCATTGACACAAAGCTTTATTTCTAAACTGTGAGATTAGTGTGAGGTTCTCTATTGAGAAATACCACCCTATATCCTTCTTGCCCAGATTACATATCAATATAGCCCTTTTTACCTATGGTCCACAGTGATGCAAATAAGTGAGGAAGCAAGTCTACCTTTTCTTACGTGCACCAGATTCAATCACCTGGAGAGGGGAGAAGCAGAGCTGAAAATACCCCTTAAGGAAGCTCTTGTCTCTGGTTTCCATCAGTTACCAGTCAATTGATACTCAAAATGACCCACGTTGTTGGGCTTTTCCTTCATGGGATGAATGAATGCTGCTAAAGAAGAAAGTTAAACTGTGAGCTCACATAGATAAGCCATCAAATCTAGGTATAAATCTAAGTGGATGAGAGCTTCTTAGCCAGCTAAATGTACTCATTCAACATATAACTAGCATAAAAAGACTGAAACTTGCCCTCAGAACTTACTTGGGGTATTTCTGGATTTCTTGGAAAGAACCAAGGACTTCCTGTGTTTACTGTATTTCATCCTTCCCAGGAATCTTGTATCATTCCATCCCCAGTATTTGGTAATATCACCATCAACACTAATATCAGAATGGCACTTCAAATCATCTAATTTCTGATAATGCTTCTGTCTAATTCATTCAATTGTCAGAAGGATCTGTATCATATATAGACCTTCCGATATGTAGAATACATGAATTAGAACTCATCTCACTGTTTGGGGTTTTTAGGTGATTAGAAATAATTTGCATTATTATTATAACACTAAAAAATAGTAAAAAAAATGGGTAAATTATTTGAATTCATGCAAATGATTAGACTAATGCCTAAGTTTTCCTTGACTTGGGAATGGAAGGGAGGTTAAAATTTTAATGCAATATTATACTTCAGTCTTATATTACCAGAATTATTGTGATATTAACATTTTATTAAAAGCTACCGTTACAACTAAAGTGAGCCAAACTTGTAATTGTGACCAAACGTGATGCGCAGGACTGTGTGATTCGGGTTGCAAAGAACTCACTTTCAGACTGTGGTATTCAACAAAAAAAGTTGCAATTTTTAATATATCCCTTCTATCTTCAAACAATATAATCTTTTAAATTGTATCATCAGCCAGCCATTGGCATTAAGGCATGGATGATGTTAACCTGTTCTTGCCTTTACTGTGTTACACACCCAGCACACGCACCCAATGTAAGGTTTATCTGTTAGCAGAGGCTGTATCCAGCTGTGCACCATCCCTGTCAGATTGTCACATGACTGATGGATCTCAGGGCCAGCATGGCATATGCTGACAAGGACAACATAAAATTAAGCTAGAAAAAGCCCAGATCCTGAAAATCTCCATATTTGTATTTTGGTTTTTGTCCATTATTTCATAAGATAGGCTATAAACTGATGTTTTCCACCTGCCCCTGGTCAAGAGTGAAAACCTGAATGTTCAGAGAGAAATGACCATGCTTAAGTACTCACTGTTTCCCTGTCTTAAATGTATTTCATGCTTCCGTAAGCTGATTGGATCAGAAGAAAAAAAAAAAAAGAGTTAAATCCATCGTGTACCTTGAACAGTTAAGAGGTGCACCAACTTGTTTGCACCAAAAGCTTCCCTTTCTTCAAAAAGTGGTGGCCTAACTATGTAGCCCACACACAAGTGAAATCTCTCAGATCTTTCTGGGTAAAATTCCTCCATCTCCTTTTCTTTCCTTTCACTTGTGCTTTCAAACTCCCGCTCAATACTGGAGAAAATTGTCCATGTGAAGAATGGTGCCAGGAAGATTCAGTCTCTGCCACTACACTGCAACAGGCACCAGAGCCCCACTGCATCTCCTGTGCTGGAGAGGGGTGAGAATCTCAGAGAAATAACCTTCCCTTTCAAAGAACAGACTGCTATTCACTTATTTCATTTTTTTTTTTTTGCAGTTCTGATCAGTCCATCATAATGCTGTAAAGCTAAGTAAAGCGAGTTTAAATCATGTTACTGTTTTAGTGTATGCACAAAGTACTTTTGACTCTGAATGCTTCCTTTAACAACCAGGATTGTGTTGGATTTTTTTCCATAGTTATTTCTTTGTGCCTGACAGGCTGCTGTTAATCACATACATAATACTATTCTGAACTAAAATAAATTTATTTGTTTTGGAAAACTGTTATGCTCCCCTCCCTTGTCCCTGTGCCTGTTACCACAAGTAATTTTCACAGGTTGTTTTTTTGAAGGGTTGTTTGGTGGTTGGTTGTTTTGTTTTGTTTTCATCTAAACACATCTTTCCAAAGCTGTGATTATAAAAGAGAAAGGTGTTTTCACCATGTTTTCATTATTTGCTGACATCTCCTTGCATCGAAAAGAACTTACAGAACCAGAAATTAGTATAAAAACTTATAAATCAATAATACACGTAGAGAGTAACAAGAAATGCCTCCTAATGTCTCCATGATTCCTGGGCATGAAGGGCGTGTGTCTATTTTGTGAATTTTGGCCTTAAGGACCTAATTTAACCAAAAATCAATAGCACACTGATTCATAAGCCATGGATTCCTTTAAAGTTTCGATACTCCCAAAAACCTCAGCTTGTCCAAACCAAACAAGCTCAAAAGGTTTGGTCTTGCTTTAGTCTTGCTTGTTGTTGAAGGCCTTTTCTGCAAAAATTAACTTAAATACATGGTAGAGAAACAATGCAGAGGTCCCACCAGTCCCAACCACGTGTAAGTTGGAGGGACAATTTTTAAGTTTCACATTTTGGGGATTTTTATATGTAGGGCATAATACTTGATGAGGAGGTAAAGGAAGTAATATAATTTCATTTCACAAGAACCCTGTTTACTAAAGGTCAAACTTCCCAGTAGTTTTTAGACATCTAGAAGATCCAACCCATTATTAGTAGTATTGAAATATACAGAAGAATTATCTCCTACCCCCCTCACCTACTCTTAAAGCAGGAGACGGGAACAAGCAGACATCAATGGGCAGCAAGCAGACATCAACTGTCTGCTTTAAAATAGGTCGCCAAGACAGGATTATTGATCAGATGAACATCAGGAAAGTTAATGGAGGTACATTTTGGCTATCTTTATCCTTTCTTTCTTTACAGTGCTGAGCATGAGCAATTTGGGGCTAAAATCTCCATCAAGAGAGCAGTAAGGTTCACTTCATGAGGATTTTGCACTGGCCATTTTCACTCAGTCACAAACCTATGCCTTGCGCAGCTGCCAGTAGATATTCAGTAAGTTCATTTAAACAAAAATTTTAAAAAGAAAAATATTTGCCTCAGTTTGTTTTTTTATCCAGCATGATGTAAATGTATTATTGATCAAATTTGTCTTTTTTTCTATATATTTTATATTTCAGTAGAGGAATCCTGCAAATTGAAAATTGGCAATTGTTTTAATTTCTAATTTTGGCTCTGAAAACATGTAATAAAATACACATTGCACAATGTGAAAAGCAATGCACTGGATGAAAAGTGGAAGAGGGCAACATGTTTACCATCACATGAATATGATGAGCCATGAATTTTTGTGAAGCAGATCATTGTTTCCTCAGGATTACAAGAATGAAAATATTTGCTTTAATACAGCAAAAGTTCTGAGGGCAGCCAGAGAAGGTTGCACATATCTCATATAGGAGCTCTCTCACATCCTTAGCAACCCATTGTCACAAAAGTTCCTTTATTTAGGGATATGACTTCCAGTACAAACCGGAAGCAAAGTAGCACACAAGCAAATGTAGTGGTATGAAAATATAGTTTCTTCTAGGAAGGATCTGTTTCACTGCAATTTATGGTTTACAGGAGGGCAATACTCAACAATAATAATATTACTGCAGGTTGTGGTTACATTATAGCGTTATATTTGAGAAGATGGTTTCCCACAAGCCCTTGGCAGAGAGTTTTCTGTTATCAGATATCATCTTTCTGAAAACAACCAATTCCTTTCCCCTAGTACCTTTAAAGTGTGCATGGCTATTAGTTACATTTGGCTCTCATGACTCTAAATTTCTATAAAGAGACAACCTTGACTAATTTGCTTTTCTAGCGCTCTACTATCCATCATCACCATATTTTTGCAAGCAGTAATAACAATGTAAAACACTCCACAATTTAAACCAGAAAGCTCAATTATAATGCTTTTACTTTAAAAAAAGACACGTCTGCAAATTATCTTTCATCCAACAAAAAGTCACACATCATTGAAAAGTCTGTCCATTCCCAGTATTTAAAATTACTTGAAACGTCAGTAGCAGGGGTATTATCCCATATACTGTGCCAAATGGAAGCAGCTCTATTCCACCCACCTATGTTCTTTCTTTAGTTTAATTGAATGGTTTAATTGAAGTGTTTTCATTTCCTGCACTAAAATGGTGTGTAACATCCCAGCTCAATCTTATCCACCTTCTTTCAATCAGCAGTATGTTTCTGCGGAACTGTAAACCATTCCATTATGCATATAAAATAATTTGTGATCTCAGGTACTAGAAGACACTGATAAAAAGCATTATTTGGCGTCAATTTAATACAGTGGGCAGGATCATCATCTGGGCTTTATGGCTTGCTGATGCTTCCAGTGACTCCAGAGAATGAGCCTACTCAAGGTAAGAGTTATAAAGAAACCTTCAATCCTTCATTTATTTATCATCCAAATGAATCAAACAGGGACAGAAAATATTGAAAAGGTTTGTGCAGACAAGCGGGAGACCCAGAGTTACCCTTGCCAGCCTTTACCTACCAAACACATTAGGAAGTTTCTTTATATCTAATATTAGACAGCAGAATTGGACCTCGAGCTACTGTCTCCAGAAATTCACTCAGTAGGGCTGAATGCAGCTCCACATGAAATGGCACAAGAGTACATATGTTGTGCCAGTCTATCATTAAGCTTCAGATGGATTATCAGAGATTTTGCCAGAGGCCAGATGCTGCCAAGAGCAGTGAGTTTTGCCTGTAGAAGGAGGGAAGTTACTCCAATCAAGCAAAACCTAAAAGGTTACCATGATTTTGGAAAGTCCCCTTCAATGTTGCAGGGGCCTTGGGATGATGGGCTGGAGGCAGAGACAATGGCTCATTAACTATTTATCTCCAAAGTATAACAAAAAGTAATTTCTAATTGAAAATTATCCCAATTACAGAGAAAATGATCTGAAAATAACTCTTACTTCTTTTACTAACTCCCTCCCCACCCCCCCATTTTTTCAAATTTCTTGGCTTTAAGACTTTCCACACTCCTCTCTCTGCTTCCCCCTCTCCCACCTCTCACCTCCTCCCTCTCCAATCTGTCTTCCCCGCCTCCCTTGGCAGGCTCTTTAGCTTTAATTCAATAGCTAAAAGGCTGAATCAAAACTTGTATAATCAGCTTGAACCAAACTTTTATTTCATGTCAGAAAAGGAGAAGAGGCTAAGAACGGCTCAGATGTGACCTGCGTTCTTGGGAGTGAGCACAGTGACCTACCAATATCTCCCCCTTAACGTCGACGTATGATTTGCCAGGTGTTAAATATTACCTGCATAGTCAAGAGCAGCAATGTGACAGGTATGAAGCAGCACAGGGCTGTTCCTTAGGCCTTTCTCTTCTGAGACATTTCATCAGTGCTGTCATCTGAAACCCAAAAGCTAGGAGCTGCATTAGCTTTAGTGGAAGGCAAATTTCAGGGAGAAAAAGGCAGAACAAGGTGAGGAAATTAGACAGAGGAAGGAATGATAGAAGTATGAAAAACTGGAGAAAGACTGTTTTATTCTTTGTATCCAAAGCAGCTCAATTTCAGGTGAAATAAGTACAGAACATGCAGATAGGCACTATGAGAAGCCTACCATGCAGGCAAGAGCAGAAAACACCTTGATTAGCCTGGGAAAAATGCTGATATATAGTATGACTGCCAAGTCTAATTGTAAAGAATGAGCACCGGTGAGGGAGAAAATCTCTCTGTGCTAGTAGACAGTATTAACACTAAAACAAATATAAACACACTATTGGCCATCTTCAACATCCTGAACAATTCACTACATTGTGCTGAGACCAGTAACAGAGTCTCTATAACACTGGTTATATATAATGCCTGAGCCGGCAGCTGGCTTGTCATTGGAGGATCACAACGTGATATTGATCAGAACTTGAGTAATCGGGTATAATGAAGCTCAGGCACCAGGATAATGCCAACAGCAATCAAGTGAGGGGAGAGCGATGTCTGAAACTGCTGGAAATGTATCAGGTAACATTGCAGTTGATTTTGTGTCCTTGATAGAAACAAGTATGAATATGATGTTCTTTATTCTGTGAGGGGCTGTGCACTGGAACAGATTGCCCAGAGAGGTTGTGGAGTCTTCCTCAGTGGAGATAGTCAAGAACTGTCTGGACACAATTCAGTGCCATGTGCTCATGAGGCGGGGAGGTTGGATCAGATGGCCAGCATAGCCCTTTCCAGCCTGTGACTCTGTGATTCTGTGATTCAGAAGATTTTGGGTAGAAAAAGGGAGAAACAAGTTTTGCTACTTGGGAGACTTGTGTTGGCTTCAGCTTGAAAATTAAAAAAGGAAACAAATCATACTTCTTTATACAGCTAATAAGAGGAACAAAAGCACTACACACAGTTTTTTCACCATGACATGGAGAGAAGAATCAGGTTGATGTTTTCTCAAAGGTCAGCATCTTACCATATTAGTTTTGTGTAATCTTAAAAAAAACCAGTTAGCTATTATATGTGTTGGAGCCCAGATACTGGTTCTCTTTAAACTATTTCCATTAAGGTAAAATTAGAAATACAGATTATATGAATTTATTCTCGCTGTTCTTGGTTTTGGTTTTTTTTTCCCCAGCTATTTAAGGGTTTAAAAATAAATCAGCCGTACTGCATTGCTTGAGGAAAAAAAAAATCTTCGATTTCAGATATAACATACAAAGCTAGGGGTTTTTTTTAATTAATCATAGGATTTTAAAACCTGTAAAACATATGGGGAGTGCACACATATCTTCACATGCACTGAAGCCTGACACTTGCACAAAGGCTAAATTTTAGCTATAACTGAGACTGAAAGGACCTTGCATCCTCTTGGAAATGGGGTACACACCACAGCAGCAGTGCCACACATCTGCCAGATCCTCTCCATACACAGCCACATGTGTTTTGCATCCAAAATATCCAAAATACACATACTTTACAAAACAGATTAAACATTTTACTGAGTTGCAATCAGTGTCACAACTATTGCATATTTAGACTTTTCCTTTCCTTTTGTTTGGATTATTTTACCAATCCATCCTTGCAATATGCAGTGACAACATACAAAACAAACCCATTATTTCTTTGTGATCTAGGGGAAAATAAAAAAACTACAGCAATCAGAAAATGCCTGCAATTACACTAGTCGCCATCACCTAAAGAAAAATACTAATTTCTTTTAGGACACCATTTTCAACCACTTTTCCCTGATTTCTTCTTAAAACATAGAAAAAACCCCTAAGATTTCTATCAATTTTTACTTACTTATTGACAACTTAATTAAAAGAAAAAAAAAAAAAAAAAGAGGGAAACAAAAGAAAGCAAAGACTTTGACTACATCTTGTTATTACAAGGGGGTTTTTTATTGCAAAGAAAAAGCCAAAAGTTGCATTCATTTCATCTCCTTCTCCCGTGTTGTCAGCTCCCCTTGTGCATACATATCCACCCTACACAGAGGGAGTGCATATGGGACATTGGAATTAGTATTAGCTCAGTGTGGAATCTTTGATGTGTGATGCTTTGCAGGGCTGCCAGCAGAGTGACAGTCTCCTTACCGTAATACAAAGACTATTCATCTCTACAGTTCACTTCCCACAGTCTTATATCAGTGTCACACACAAGACTGTGCATCCCAAAAGAAGGACTTGAACCCCTGAGGGCTAGTTGTCTCTCCTACAGGATTGAATGTCAGTTCTGAAGCTTTTTATAATTTTTATCAGATGCAAATAAAGCTTAAATGCAATCGAATGAAGAGAAGGGAAAACAAACAGGCCAAAATAAAATGAGGAGATAAGCCAGAATTCATGTTCCTACTGTGCTGCTTCCGAAGAGGAGAACTTGATTTTTGTAGCATAGTATTTTTTGTATCAGCAAAGCTGGGACTTCCTGTTTAAACACTTAAAGAATACTGCACTTTGAATTCAGATATACAGACTGCAGCAGTTTAACTGCTTTCTCCTGAAAAATTCATTGCAATGTACTGTTCTATGAGATGGATTTGTTGCATTTAAAAGTAAAAATGGTGCCACATATGGAAAACAGAAGACTGTGAGAAATACCTCAGAAGCTAACACATCCCAGAGAACCTATATCTCCATTCTGGTACCAGCACCCATGTCAAGCATAATTTTCCTTTGAGTGGGTTTGCGGATCCGAGGAGAGAAGGTGCCACACAATTTGCCAAACATATCCTTGGTGAGGTTACAGGACCACTTTGCAAGGCAGTATAGCAAAAAAGCCATCTGGAAGATTTACAGAAGAGAGAGACCAAATATGATGGATAAGTAACTTGCCTGTAGTAATACAGCAAGATAGTGGTAGAGGCAAGAAGAAAGCAAAGGTCCTCAGTCCTGTCTAGCAGTTCCCTCCTCCCCACTCCATTCCCCACCATGGTATTACTGTACTTTTAAGGATTAATTTTTAAGGCTGTATTACCTGTAAGTGTTGGAACATTTTGTGTGGAGGAGTCCTGCTAAAAGGCTATTTAAAAAGAACAAAATACCATATGCTTCCTGGATTAATTTTGAAGCCTCATTAAGGTCAATATAAAAGACTCAGATAAGCTAGTGATTTGGCATGTACTTTCACTTGATCAGAGAGGGATGGTATTTTTGTAAACAAAGTTGCTAATTTACCCCAGTCCAGAATAAGCTTGTGTGTAAATATCTTGAGTTGCAGTAGTGCTGTACCTTGGGGGAAGAAATGCCAAGTAGATGCTGAGTTTACTAATCCTAAGTAGTAATCACTGTGCTTCATTTATGAATACAACAAGGAATAAAGAAAATTCATATTATCTAGCAACTTCTAAGCAGTTTTTTACCAAACTAGCAGCCAGCTCTGCAAACTGGTAGTTCAAAACTGACACAGAAGCTATGTCAGAAAAGGTGTGTAACATTGTGCCTGTTAATAGAGAAGTATGTATTAAATAAAGCTAACTCCTGCAAATAATATAATTTTATTTTTACTATTAGCTATGAAAGAAGCAAAGTCTGAGAATTTACTGTGAAATATTCCAGTGATTCCAAATTTAGTCCCAATATCCATGAATATAAAAATATAAAAATAAATATATTAACTACATCCGTATAAAATTGAAATGTATTATTTTACCCCAGTATTGGTTCTGTATATATTTCAGAATTGATGCTGGTGAACATATACTAATTTTTTTCAGACTGGAAAAAAAAAAGGTTTACTTTCAAATTGCCAGCCAAAGACCTAAGATTCCATTCTGAAAGCTTGGACATTCATTTTCATGTTTACAAAGCATTTTTTATTTCAGTGATATATTAATGGGAAAGAAAGGAAGAAAAATCATAATTTCTAATCTGACAGAGTACACTGTCTTGCATAACCTTACCCTGAAACTAATAGCATTCATTGTTTGAAGACCAACCTCAGCAGAAGTTTCATTTAATCCTACAGGTCACAGAATCTTACTTGATGCAAAGAGAATTAAGGAAGAGCACATTTTATCAAAGCAATGTACTAGTTCATCTATAACTCTGTTCATTGAAAACTTGTATTCACATTTTAATTTTTAATAGGCAATTGAGTCCAACCAATCTTAATTTTAAATAATTTCTAAAATGTACATTTTCAAGGTGATAATCACGATAGCAAAGGACAAAGGCTGGCAGGTAATATAATAAATTTGATTTTAGGGGAAAGAAGCAGATTGGCAAAATGATAAATATAGCTGTTCAACATTTCCAGTTTTCAAGTTTATGCCTCTATTTACATTTTTTATGAGCACCTTTCCTTAAAAAAAAAAAAGAAAAACAACAACCACGACAACAAACCAACCAACCAAACCTAAAAAACCAAAAAAAACGTGCAAATCCAGCTTAACCATGCAAATTCAGCTTTTTAGTGGATAGACTAAAACAGACTTTAATTTCAGTCTAAAGAATGTTGAGTGACAAAAATTGTTAACTTAGAAAAAACCGGTCAGTAGCATATGTGAAACTTTCACAAGGGACATCTTGATATCTTACATAGTTTATAAGGCCACCACTCTTTACTTCTAAATTTTTCTGTATTTTTCCTCATCTAATTACTGCAAGTGATGTTAATCTAGGATAATTCAATTTGCTGCCAGAATTTGTACCCACATGTCAAAGCTATGCTACTTTAGTCACAGCAGAATAATTTTTCCCCTGTAAGATGTTTAGGTGAAAATCATTGCGTTGGTGAATTTCACTTAAACCCAGGAAGGAGATCTGAATATTGACAGGCCCTCAGGATGCTCTGATCTATTCGGTCTCTCTAAAGTCTCCTAAGATCAAATTCAGCCTGTATTAAGACACCTGCTTTTGAGGAATCCTAAACTACTAGAAAAAATATAGTTACATTCATAAGGTTGAATTTAAAACACCTGAATACAGCAGTGTCAAGTCACTAAGCATCAGCTACGTAGTTTGCTATTAGGAATGTAATAGCAGTAGGGGCTGTGGCAGGCCAATCCTCCCATGCCAGCAAAAGCCCAATTCTCCCTCATCACACCTGGCACTTGTGCCAAATATCCCGCATAAAGGTTTTGAGGAAAGATGCTTCCTGGAAAGACCACAGTATCTTTTCTAGTATTTATTTTTTCTGCTATCCCAGACCTAGTAAACAGTTACAACTTGCTGCAGTTTAAATGCTTACTTTTTTATCTGCTCCTTGGGCACAGGGAAAATTTGTCTCCTTTCTCACTGCAAAACTGAAGTCTTATTAGACGTCTTTTTCTACCATAATCTCATTCAAAGTTACATAAACCCAAATCACTCAGTCCATCTTAGCAGATCCTATTTTCTGGATCTCCAGTCACTATCTCACAAAACGTCATAGTAAAAGCCAGGAATCCAGACTTTCATGGAGAAAAGCACAAATAATTGGACTTTTCTTCAACTGTAATATCATCAGACATAATAGAATGCTTTCCTCCTCTCTTATAGGCAAGTTTTGTTTCAGTACAGATTTTCATTTTTTGTTACTTTTTCTTTCCTCCTTTTTTTTTTTTTTTTTTTTTTTTTGGGTAACAAGATAATGCAGGCAACTCATTCCAGCTACCTGTGACTCCACAGCCCTGTATCTTCCAGGCAGAAGGCATGTACAGATGTTTTTCCTTGCCCAAATATAGGTGTTTGCACTTGTACTTGTTGAATTGCATCAACAGCAATATTGACATCATCACAAATTTGCCAAGACTTCTTTTGTTTCTGAATTCCAGGACTGAATGCAGGACTTCTTCAACCTCCCATGCTGCACATAAAGGTAAAGACCACAATATGTGGTCACCCAGGATTTTAGTTTCTGTTAATAACAGATTAAGAATGATCCTTACAGAAACTTGTTTTGACAGAAATCCTTTAAAACAGCTTTGAGTGTCACTTTGCAAGCAGATATTTTCTTTCTGTCTTGTACCTTAATTTAAGTCAATTGTAAGGAACCGTCAAAAGCCTTGCTATGTTAATGATGTGCACCTACAACAATTAGCATGACTCTAAGTGCCATCCCTCTAACCAAATAATTGGTGACCTTTTTATAGAAAAGGCAATTGGGGGAAAAAACTTGATTCCAAACTATTTGTTAAATGAGCAATCTGAAATTAAAGTTTTCTTCTTGTAAAATCGAAAAGAAACAAATTTTAAGGAAAAAAAAAATATTTCCAGTAATATGTACACTCCTTTTGTACCAAGAATTACTGTGCTATCTGCAATTTTAAGGAACAAGAAAAGTGCTGATGACATCAGCACAAGAAGAGACATGCAAAAGAAACGCTCAAAATGTACATAAAAATGTACAGAACTGAGAAAAAAAGAGCAGGAGGGTTTCTAATTGAGCATGTTCCAGCAAATGTAGGACAAGATCATGGTAATGGGAGGTTGGCAGGAGGGAAAAGAGAGGTGAGTAAACAATTTAAAGGCCATACATCAAATAGCAAGAACACACCACCACAGCATGAACAGGCAATGCCTCACAGGAATCTTTATTTTTCTATATGTACCTAAGACAAAGAATAAATACATGGTGAATTGAACATCAATTGTTTCAATGTTAAAAACAAAAAGAAAAAAGAACAAAAGCACAACATAGCTTGTAACAGTCCGAGGACTTGATCAGTCAATACAGCAGCAAAAGAAAATTAAATTCATAAGCAAAGATGTGCTAAAAGTGCAAACAAAAAAATGTGTATTTAGAACACAATTAACACACATTTGAATATTGCTTTTAATTTTTTTTTTTAATGAAAATAAGCAAACATGACGCAAGGACTAATTACCTGTTCTTTTTAGGCAAATCCCAAAGCCATTACCAGGTCTTGTTGAATTTAATCTTCATCAGCCTTTAAAGAGTGAGTGAGAATGCTGTGCTTCCACCCACACACCTGCCCAGCAGCGCAGGATGTCACTGGGCACACTTTGCCATTATGTACACATAGGACATCCCAACATAACTGTTTTGGGGAGTATTCAGAGGCTCTCTGAATAAAGGGAAGGCACAGTCTTGACTGGAATTTGACTGCAACAGCAGAGCTTCACCAGTGAACAACAAGTGTCCCACCAACTTTTTTCCAGGAACCCACAGTTTTCCCCTTCCATCCTCTTCTCTATGTAATCCATACTAAATTAATGCCAGAGTGGATCTTAGTACTCCTTTGGACATTGACCCATAATTTTTGCAGCAAAGTCTTTGCTGTTCTCTGGAACTACATAAATAATTGACAGCAATTAACTACTGTTTTACCTGCCCCAAATTGAAGACTGATCTTTCACCAGAAGTGGAAAATTATTAAATGCTATACTTCTTCCAAGCTCCCCAAAAGGATGTGTTCTGTATTCCTTTCTGTTGTGGGGGTTTTTTTTGGTGAAATATATATATTAAATGGCACTTTCTGCAGCAAAATATCAATTTTCAGAGATTTTCAGAGGTACAAGCAGCAGCTAGGGTGCTGATATGAATGTGCTGCTGTTCAGAATCCTTGCTTTTAACAATCAGCACAGTTTAGAGTTTGGAATGGTGTTTCTTATTTAATCTATGAGGAGTGCCAAGTCTAAAGACACCACAGCTTCTCACGTCCATTTGCACAACCGCATTCTAGACATGGGCATTTTTTAAACAAGTGGCCAAGTGCAGCCACTTACCAGCAAGAATTTTTCCTCTATGTTTGCATAGTCTAATGCAAGGACATGCTATCTACCATTTTCTCTTACCACAACATGATGCACATCATACTTGGTTAAAACAAGAGCTGTATTTTGGTTAGGTAAAACAATCCAACATGTTGTCCGGAAAGAATAAACCAGGATCTATAGGAAGTCAAAATTCCAGTTTCTGGAGCCACTTGCCTTTCTTGCCATCTCCCGACCAGACAGATCTTGTAAGCACAGGTATGACTGGCATGCCATTCAAGGAAACTAAAGCTTGCGATTGAATAATTCCAAGTTTTCTTAGTAATTTAGACCCAAAAAAAGTGTGTTCTCACCACAAATAAAACCAAAGAAAAATATGAGACTCTCCTGAACTATTTTCCATGTGTTAATTTTGAGAAATGCTTGCAATCCTCCAGTACTAAAGACTAACAAAAGATAGACACGAAGTTATTTTAATTGCTAGGAATGAAGCAAAAAGCCCTTTGATTTCTTTGAGGCTTGGGTGGTGGTTTTTATTTTTTTTCTTAAGCAAAATTTCTGCGTTGGTGTAAGGCAGATTTTCCAAGCTTCAACAAACCAGATGGCCACCCAAAAATGCGATATGAAATTTTTATAGGAAGCTAAGAGCTGAACTCATCTAAGGGAGAGATTTTTCAGAGATTTCAAACTTTTAAAAATAAAAATTACTGCAAGATCTTATGTATCTGCATTTGAACTGTAATGAGTCAATAAATAACCACAGTGATAATTACCTAAATTCTATATTTAGAAGGAACAGAACACATGCAATAAACAATAGCACATTGTGATATTAATGAAGCACTTGCTTCCTCTAAATGTAGAAATTCAGCAATTATCACCAGAATTGGCATGTATAAAGGTGCCGGTGACAATTTTAAAAAGGCATATTGCTTATATGATAGACCAGAATGCATGCTTTGGGCCCATTGCATTCTGTTATGAAGGATTCAGTGACACAGTCCCACACTGAGCCAAGCTTATGCTCAGCACAGCGTCGGCTCTGGTGGAGAGGAAGAGGTGATTGCAAGCCTTCCTTCTGCTTGCCCCAACTTTGAGTTGGCCGGAGGCCAACTCAGCCATCAGCACAAATTAGAACTGCTATAAAGATGTTCTACTTTACACCAGCAGGTTTGGACCCCTGAGGAGTGCATCACTCAGGCATCAGAGTATGTATTGAACCCCAGACCTTTCCCATCAAACCTCTGTTAGACTCTTTCCCTGCTAAAAGGTGTCTCTGTGATGCTCTCAGGCATTTACCCCACACATTTAAAGCCTGTCAGAAAAGCTGGCATGGCTTGGCACACCAAGTTGAAACATCTCTCAGTCACAGGACTCTCCCTTTTGAGCTTTAGGGTCAATCTTAGTAATTCTGTTTTGTAGCCAAAGGTTTGGCCTGAAGATCTGAGGTGAAAGAAATACCTCCAGGCATCTTGCTTTTTCAGACCTGCATCCCTGGCCCGTATGCACACCGAGACAAGATGCTCAGACACCTGCACACTACATTGTGCTTCTCCAGCCTGCCTTTGTGTCCTTAACTTTATCCATCTTTTTCTCCTGGGTGAAAAATATCCTGCTTCTGTTTTTCCTTGGACTTCTCCATGCAGTCTGGTTTCCTACAACCCTATTGTAATTCCCTCACAGAAAGAAAATAAAGTTAGCAGAACACAGGAAATTGTTAATTTACCACCTGGCTATTTTGAGGTTTGTCTTTCCACCCTATCATGTGCCAAGAAAAGTCAGCCAGGGGACAGAGATCTCAGTTGGTGGATGAAACCTTCTCTATTTCTCTGAGCAATGAAGGCTTCATACTCATGCCTCTCCTTCACTGTGCAGAAGCTGTGCAGAAAGTACTTCTGAGCTGCCAGGAAATATTTCTTTACTGGGTGCTACTTGACCAAGAAATTTACAGCACAGACTGCAGTGATCAGAAAGCTCTCCTTGTGTTTTGGAACTTGGCATAGGTTATATAAGAAAATTAATTACTGAAAGGGAAGAGTAGTTATGTTTCCAAATCACAGAATTCATTCACCAGCATTCTGACTGTGTATATTCCACAATATAAGTGAAAATTCTTACTGTGACTGCGCTCCTGTCAGTGCTTCCTGAAAGATAAACAACTGCCCCAGCACTCCGGCTGGAGCTCTGCACACGCCCTGCACTCACCCAGTGCATATGGTCACGATGGAGAGCATCAGAAGCTGGTTATGCTCCTTCACACTCCATCTCTGCCTCAGTAATTGTCGCCTGAAGTTGACACACAGGGCGTCAGGGGCATATTCACAGGCAGACATTCCCAGTCTCAGCGAGCTGACAACCATCACACGTTGCCAGGATGGGAAGACAATTGCGATACACTGGAGCATTATGGCACTGAAGGAGATCCCATGGAGAAAACACACAAGGAAAAATTCATACATCAACCATTGACAAAAAAGGAGATGACTAAAAGGACTGCAGCTCATGCTTTCCTTTTCTGAGAGGTAATGCTTCCAGAGGGCACAGGGTGCAGAAATCCCTTCATAGGAATCTACAGAGTGTTGTGATTTAGCCCCAGCCAGCAACCAAGTCCCACACAGCTGCTCATTCACTCTTCAACCAGCGGGATCATGGATAAAAATTGGTAGGGTAAAAGCCAGAATACCCATGGGTTGAGATAAAGACAGTTCAATAGGGAAAGTAAAACCCGCACACACAAACAAAGCAAAATCAGGAATTAATTCACTGCTTCTCAGTGGAAGGCAGATGTTCTCCCATCTCTGGAAGAACAAGGCCCCATTGCATGTTACTTGGGAACATGAACATCATCACTCTGAATGACCCCTCCATTTCTTTCTTTTTAACCTCATTTTATATACTGAGCATGATGTCACGTGATTTGGAATATGGCTTTGGTTGATTGGGGTCACCTGTCCCAGCCATGTTTCATCCCTGCCTCCCAGACCACCCCAACTTCCTCGCCAGTATGAGAAGTATATGAAAAACAGAAAAGGCCTTAGTTCTGTGCAAGTGCTGCTCAGCATTATCGAAAAAATCTCCACGTCATCAACTCTGTGTTCAACACAAATTTAAAACACGCTCCATCCCAGCCACTGTGAAGAAAATTAACCTTACCCCCACTGAAACCAGTACAAGAGGCAGCCTAAACAGATTTTTAAGAGGAATAATTGTACTTTTTCTACAGAAACTTGCAGAGATGATAGCGCCCATGACTACACTCACACCACTGAGACTCTAGATACACTGATCTAAGGGTTATGTTGACATAAACTGCTTACAACTGATCTGACAGAATTAAAGCTCAGAAGCTTCCAAGCTCAGTAACCTGATTCATTTGGCAGTTGTACTGCCTCTTACATCTCTGCTATCACCGTATAATATCCCCCTCCACAAAGGGCCAAAGACACGACAGTGAAAATATTGCCACAAGACTCATAGAATCATTGATTGGAAAAGACTTCCAAAATCGTGAAATCCAGCCCTTGACTGAATACCACCATGCCCACTAAACCATATCATAAAGTGCCACATCTGTTTACAAGGGTTGGCGACTCCACCTCTAGGGACCTTGTTTCAATGCTGACCATCCTTTCAGTGAAGAATTTTTTCCTGATATCCAGCCTCAACCTCTGTTGGTGCAATGTGTTCTCTCACTTGTTGTCTAGGAAAAGAGACTGGACCCATCTTGCCATAACCCTCTTTAAGGTAGTTGTAGAGAGCAACAAGGTCTCCTCTGAGCCTCCTTATCTCCAGGTTGAAAAACCTTGTCTGCAAGGTCAGGAGAGACACTACATCTCAGCCACCTAGCCCCTGGATGTCTTTCTGGCTTGGAAAAAGTAGTTGCAGCTCACAAACACTAGGATGAGAGGTCTTATCACAGCAGCCAGAAAGGGACTGCTTCTCTCACCCTAGGATGTGTCTCTCTGCCTGCTTCTAAATAAAACCTGCCTTCTCTCTTCCCATCAGATATGTGAACTCCTGAAAGTCATGTGCCATGTGGCATCTTGGTCAAATAACCTAATAAACATGGGAATTACTGTGTCTCAGAAAATGGATACTTCCCCTGTGCCTGGCTGTGCTGGGTTATAATAGCAAAATACCTGCTGCAGGGGTGCATATCCCAACTGTGACCGTTTTTGAGATATACTGAATATGCATAGGGACTACTAATCAAGTGTGCAATCCAACTGCTCCACTCAGCTCTTCTCAAGATGCTCTTTGCTCATGCAAGCTCTTGTGTTTTCCACTTAGCAGCCCGATGACTGTCTACAAAAACATGTAGTTATAAATGAGCACACCAACTGGTTCTCAACATGGAACAGAACAATCAGTGGTGGAATGCACTGGGAAAATCCCCATTCTACACCTTTTGTTCCAAGGCTGCTAATATATTTTCCATGAGATTTTCTTCCGCACTGGAAAAAAAAAGTTAGGTAAACAACTTATTTATTATTAGAATGAAAGGCAGAAAGGGGAGTTTAACAGAGTTTCAAACAGAGATTTATTCTGCAGGAAAAATATTGTGAAATGGAGAAATATGTTACCAAAATAGTCATACTTGATAAGACCTGATGCTTCAAGGCCTCACAGTCAAAATCTTCTTAACTGCCATTCGAATTAACCGAACCACAGTCTGCAGCAATGTTATGCACACATACAAAGTTGTAGCATCAAGTCTCTTTTACTGGCTATGGGACTACACCACTTTAAGGATTTTTATCACAATCAAACTCACTGTCCTTATGAAGATGGAGCCATACATCTAGACGTAGTCAAAATTAAAATGGTTGCCACACCCCCTAAGGTGCTAGGCTCCATTAAACATGCAATCTGCCATGAGCTTGTTGATGTTGTCCCTCTGAGGTCATCCAGTTGATGGATGGATGAAAAGTTTAGGTACCTCCCTCTGGAGCAAAGTCCTGAAGCAGCCCTCTAAGAATTACTTAATTGGTGTCCAGCATCCTACCTCTGAAAATGAAACACAGGATGCAAACAGATGAAAAAAGGAGAATTGATGAAATAAAAGGAGTAATTATGCAGCTGAAATGAAGCAGAGGAGGAGGGGATGAAATGGAGAGGAACACATACATAAAAGGACTGCTCAGAACAAATTCTGCAGTTAAAATACTACGATTCCTAGTATTTTTCAGAAAAGCCCTCTTGTAACAGATAATCCTTGACATTTGTCTCCTAACCCTCTCAGCATGCCTAAACAGCACCACAGTCTATTGACAGAATTGCTGCAGCATTGACCATAATTACAATATCAACATCCTGCTACCTACAGCAGCCATAACCTCTGCAAAATAAAATCCACACACATAATAACATGCACAGGAGAATTACATTTCAAACAGCAACAGCTCTGTAGACATGCTATGTGTTTACATATAGCTTTTAAACACATATCTTGTCTGCAAGGAGTGCATAACTAAGGGCTACAAAATATCTTTTAGCCTTTTCTCAGTATTTGTGATGTAGATTTTTCCTCTGGCTATTTTCCTAAGGCACAATCTGTTTTTAGGCTATGCAAACAGCAACAATTTTTGCCTTTTTGTTCAGGGGAAGAAAGTCTAATTGTGGCTGGAAAGGCACCTGGGGTGAGCATCACCAGGCCCACCTCTTCTGCAGTGGCATTGTGGTTTTGCTACAGGGACAACAAATGAAATAATTGTGCTAATAAATATAGCCCTATGTAACAGTTATTCTGAATATGTGACTTAGGAGTGAAAATAAAAGGACTGTACACTGCCCATAATTGATTTTCTTTTGCACACTCTTCTGTGTCCCAGCCACACAGCCTTCTGCAGCAATCTTGTGTCTTGTAACTGTTTACCATGAATATTCAGCAAACATATGCATAATCAAATTCTTGTGCAAAACTTGATTTATGGTCACCAAATTCAGTTTTAACAAAAATTTTCCAAAAATATCATGTGTGTTTTGGTTTTCTGAGAGCAGTTTGCAAGAGCAGAAAAAAATCCCAAAGCCTTTACTTCTTTGGAATGTCACGAAGACTATGTTTTCCTCCAAATTTGGACATTAGAACTAACAGCATCAGCTTGCACTAGTGTATCTATACCTGTATCTTTAGCACAGCTACAATCTTGGAAAAATCTCTTCATCTTTCCAGCTGCAGGTCAGGCAGACAGGTTTTAAGTGTGAAAGGATAAGAGAGGTACAATTAAGGAGTCAATGGCTAATATCTCACACTGCTGTCTTGCAGAGTGAGTAACCTGCCAAGAGCTGGAAAAGCTAGTTACTTGCCAATTGCTAAGGTAAAAAAAAAATCACACAGCATTTAAAATTTCAGTTAAATAATGCAGCAAATGCTGAACAGCAGCTCTTTTCTGCTATGTTGCAATGCTCATGGTCACACAGCCATGGATAGCACATTGAGGTCCAATCAGGATCTTGCTTTCTCGATAGTATGTGGGGTTAAGAGCCTGCTTTCTCCCCAAGGACCCAAAATGTAGATGAAGACTAAAGTTAATCAGAGTTTTTCCCCATCAAAGCTAGCTTATCCATAACAAAAATCCCATCTTTTTCTTCAGATTATATTTCTTATGTAGACTAACACTATTTTTAAGGGGGGAAGAGAAAAAAGGAAGGCTATAGAAAAAAAAAATACAAACAGCAATTCCACAGGTTCTGTAAAATTCAGCTTGGTTACACCATCTTGCAGCCAGTACAGCTCAGTCTGTTCTGAAAAAGACTGCTCTGTCTCCCTCTCTGCTCTGTTCTATTAACACTGCATTGACCCTCTTTATTCTGACCTGACCCTTTATCTGAGCAAATTCAGCTCACAAAAGTTCCAGAAAGTTATCATTCTGCATTTTGCCAGCCTGATGAGTCCAGCAGGTCCCTGGGCTGAGATGACTCTGGGGAGGGTGAAAACACAAAATTCCAAAATAAGGGACTTGGGGATTTCTTTCAACAGAAATATTCAAGTTGAGCAACATTTGTCACACCCACATCCATCCCAAAAAAAATTAATTTTGGTATTTTATTCTATTTTTTTTTTGTCAGTCATATTTGCACAGGTGGACAGTCCCTTTACAGAAGCTGCAAGAGGACAGTGTGTTCATCCACAAAAGGGCTCCACTGAAGACTTTGAAGAAAGGAAGGGAATGGAACCTATCCAAGCCAGCCAGTCCCTTTCACTAACTGCTTTTGTTAAATCTTGGAGCACCTTGGTTGACTGCTGAAGCCCCAGGAGTTCACTGGCTATCAGGCGCATCATGCTGCGTAAGGTCAGGGAGCAGCATATATCGCTGGTCCTCAGCACATAACTCTTGTGAGTGTGTCATGCAGTACACTGGAGACAGCACCTTGGATCAGAAAACAAAAACCTCTCCACCTGCTAAGACAGACTCAGACAGCAGGCTAAGGAAGAGCATGGTAAACTCTGCTCATGCAAGAGAAAGCCTGGTTTCTCTTGTGACTTCCCTGCAACCATATGCAGTTTTGCTCATTGTCCTTCCTTCAGCAAGGACTAAATTATTCCCTAATTAGACAAATCCCTAGTCATTACACGTATACCTTCAAATAGCAAGCAAAAAAACAAACCCAGAAGTCAGAAAAGGGCCAGCGAGAGATCCTGGGAAATAATATACCTATTATTCTCCTCTTTAAAGTAGAGTTATAGTTGCAACAGAGGGAAAAAACAGTAAATGAATTATCACATGTTGGGTGTGACTATGTTCAAGAAAACTGCAACAATTTTGGGTTGCAAAGCATAGAAACAGATTTGCACAGAATTAAAATTATCTCCAATATGAACGATAAAGGAGTTAAAGGGAGAAAAATCTAAACTTTCCAGCTGCATTTGAAACATAAACTAGTATTTAAAATATCTTTAAAAGAAAAATTAGCTCCTTTCTAGAGAATCTGCAGAATCTTGAAACAGGTATTTTAGTGGAGAATCAAACACCCAAGAATTGCAGACCATCATTGTACCAAAGGAGATTATCAAAGGATCCATTCACAAGAAGAGGATGCTTCTCATACATGGGGAAAACAGCATGCCATCTTTTAGCATCCTCTCTAAGGCATGACATGTAGTCATCCACAGATTTTTCTTCAAAGTCAAGGATGGCATAAAAAAAGCAGAAAAGCACAGGAAAAAATTATTCCATTGGGATAGTTTTTTTCCAGAACTGGCAGGATGACCTTGCCTGAAAGAAATCACCATTAAAGACAGGAGGAACCTACAGCTTCCTTCCATCTCGGTCCCTGTCTTTTTTATTTTTCATGTTTCTTCTTATCTGTTAATTTGAATTTCTCATATTTTTCTATTTTTTTTCCTTGCTTGTTCTGTCAGATGCCTACCAACCCATGTATTGATATTATGGCATTAAAAACAGACACTGAAGAACTTTTTAATACCTAGTCTCTTTTCTGATGCGCAGAAGTTTTGCATTTGTTTGATGTGTTGGTGCTTAAACTGCTTGTTTCAAAACAAATAATAAATGTCTAATAAATAATACTGTTCAAAATAATTTAGCACAGAAACATATCTGTAAACAAATTTTCGTAGTATTAGCTTAGGTTGAAATAAATATTTGAGGGTAGTTTTTTTTCATTGTGTAATGCCAGTTCTGTAATTGTAGACAGGTTTTGTATTGATGTCCTCTCCCATTCTGCTGTATAGGACACAAAAGCAATGTTTAATTTTCTTAGACATGGTGGTCTAGGCAAAGACAGTGGAGATTTGTGATAACCTGGCTGGGACTAAAGCACAGCACCATTTTCTTTGTAATCCGTTAACAAACACTTGTATGTACCGCTAGCAGGCTAGGACATACCAGGTGTGTTCTGAACCATTGCCTAAAGAAATTACCCAGGTTTCTTGACCCCCTAAAGTTACTTCTTCCATCAAGACTATTAGTTCAGCAAATTTTGTTGATCCCATCCAAGCTCTGCTCACTCAGGATGAAGTGAAAGTCCAAGCCTACCTTTCTGAAATCAGCTGGTGCTGTTTCATTCTCCAACTAAACCGTTAAACTGGAATTAGCTCAAATGGTGGCCATCAATAGCCTGTGAATGAAGCAAAGAAGTGAACAAAAAAGCCCCCACAAAAAACTCAAGCAACCAACCAACCAAACACAAAACCCACCAGAACAAAATAAAACAACAAAACACCCCAAAACATCAAAATCCTTTTGGAAAGTATACCATCTGAACTCAATTTAATGTTTCAGCTTCTTGACCCAATACTAAAATAGATGGGGGAAAAAAGGGGGTTGCTGAAGGACATACCCTACATTTCATGAGCACCATGGAAGAATAAAACAGAAAGATTTTGCTCAGTTGGTCTTAATTTAATTCAAGGTGGGGTTTTTTTCGAAGTAATTCCAAACCAGGACTCAATCCAGTCTTTTATACAGTCTATTGTCTCTATGGGTAAGGATTAATTATAGAAATCAGATTAAACTTCAGAGGTAGCATGAGATGTGTTTCTATGCAGGAGCCTTCATTAAAATGAGGAAGTTACACCCGCAGTTATACTGCGTCTTCTGTGCTTTTGAGTCAGCTCTTTTGCTGAAGGCCTTACTCTATTTCATTCGGGACAGCCAGAAAGTTACATGTTTCATTCAGGAAAACCAGAAAGTTACAGAATGAGAAGTGATTGCAACACCCAGAAACACACATGCTGTTTCCTTTCAAAGAGACTCTCAAATGCACCACACCTGGACTATTTTCAAAAATGGAAACAGGTAATTCAGATCATGACTCTCAGATGTATTGAAAAGAATGTACACGCTTAAATATCTTGGCTGTCGGTGCCTCTGAGCCTCTCTCTACTTCTACAATGTACATCCAGATCATGATGTTAAAACTGCAGTAGGATGACAGAACTGGGAAAATCACATGTGGGGACTGAGATCCTAACCTGCTTATAGAAGAAAATGTTATTTTGGACATGGTTTCTATATTTTTGTTGTACAAAAAAGAAAACCTATTCCACATTAAGAGGAAAAAATTAAACAAAAAAACCTGACATATTTGAAAGTGAGATCAAAACATCTGTCTGGTGCTAGTGATTCTCAGCTTTGTCCTTCATACAGTTCTCTCCTCTTTTGTCTCCATGTTTTTTTATTGTAAAATAGTAATAATAGCAGTCCATCACCTGTACTGACAAGACTGAGATGGTTTACTTGCTTTCCCACAGGCTGTCCTTCTGCTGGGGTGACAGCAGAAATGAAGCACCCAAAGAGTTTATCTCTTTGTTCCAGTTAGACCCATGCAGCTCCCTGGAACAGCGTAATTAACTTTGTCCCATTAAACTATTGCAGCAGCACATCAACCCTGGTACTTGATAGATCTGTCCGAGTTACCCACAGCACTTCCCATTCTGTTTTGAGGCACAATTACAGTAAAGCCTAAAAGAATATCATTGAAATCAATTACTGCAGAAGAGTAAAGTGTATGTTTCAAATTTAAAGTAAAAATACCAAGGACACTAATTACTTAGAGATAGAAGTTATGAGAGTCAGAGATCTGTTATTTGCCCCCTACTTTCCAGCAAGATGGTATTTGTGTTTCTCCAAGTTTCCCTCTGCAATATCATCCAGGAGATAAGGGGGAAGAGAAATACTGGGGAAAAAGGTTTTTCTTAAAAGTCTTTTGACCAAAAAGCTCTGATTTACTGTGATATGCAATATAAAATACTAAAAGCTTAACCCGTGCTGCAACATTTTCCAACTAGCAGGCAATGTTTTACAAAACTCGACATTCTGCTAAACCGAATTTGAGATGTAAACTCCAACAATTATCCTCCTTCCTGACACTTAATTTTACTAATTAACTTTTCAAAACTTTGGTATTTTTAAAGGTCATGGAGCAAAACTAAAAACTTGGAAATGCATTTTGTCTTGAATACTAAATGCAACTTGTTTAACAACAGGCAATCTTTTATTTTTGAGATTCAAGGTCTGCACAGATTGCAGTGTCATCTCTCAGCATTCCCCACTGTGAACCTCAAGTTCATGGGAATGACCAATACTAATGATCCCTGAACTGTTTCCCACAGCCAAATGACAGCTGTGATTCTTTAGCCCCAGCTCTCCTCCTTAGAGCTGATTCAGTGGTAAATTTGTGGCACTTCCTCTGAAGTGTCCCATGCTGGTTTGGACATTTGTCACCCGACCTTAACATCAGAAGATGCACCTTCCTCATAACTCATAATCAAGTGCCTACTTCACAAGACCATTGGTAGTAGGAAAAGATAGGTCTAGGTGTATTCTGGGAGATGTCCAAGGCATTTGTCTTATTACTATCTTTCTTCAGTGGAGGAGGAATAATGGTGAAACTAAATGCAAAACATGGAGGAACTGCATCTAAAACAATGGACTCAAAGAAGTATTGGGCATTTCTGAACAAGGACATTCTGTTGAATCTATTTCAGTTTTGAGACTATTATACTGCCCACCTTAAAACTCATAAGAAATATCTATATCAAAGAGTATGTGCTGGCATAGAACCAGTGAAGTGTTGTAAAATCTAAACAGGAATTATTCAAATGTCATTACCAAAGTCTATGGCAGTTAATCCATGGCAGATTAACATTTTCTATTATTTTTCTTTTTTCTCTATTTTAAAGCAAACACTAAGTTGTCTTTCTACCTGTGTAAATGATCCTTTAAGCCAGAATAAATTTCTGAATTTACTGCTCAATTTATTATAGCCTGTGTGAAAAAAAATTTGCACTAGACCAGAAATAATCCCTCCAGCAAGAAGTCTTCAACACCTAACAAATAAAATTAGGCTCCCATTCAGCCACAGCTGAAATTAAATCTATTTGAAATCCTGACCAGAAAGGGACTACACAAAACCATAATACTGTCCTGACTATGGCTTGTTCTTGCCAAAATAGGGTGATATTTGGCTAGTAGAGGTTTTTTACTTGGGTAGAGATAAAGGCACTAATAGGAGAAATTGATTCCAGATTCAGATGTGGATTTCAAACCCCTTCTCTTTCCTCCCCAATCTCAGCTTTTCCAAGCAGTATTTTATTTTTAAATGAGGGCAAAACCCAGTGCCTTTAACTTCATAACTTTTTGCTCAGAAACTCTAGCAGTGTGTGATAGTCTGGTTAAGAACTGTTTATCCTGCAGCCATGCCAGCAAAGCAATGCACCCTTGATCTTTCCATATGAGCTGTTACACAGAGAGCAGGTTTTACAGCAGGTTCCATGGCACAAAAGACATCACGATTCAGAAATAATGCTCCTAACAGCCAGACACATTCTCACTTCTACAAATGTCTGAGCAAACATCCGCATCTGGTATTCCAATTTTTTTGCTGTTGTTGTTTCAAAGAATGTAAAATTATGAGTATTAGCTCTTGTGCTTTGCTATTTAGAAGTGATCCCAGTGGCTTGAACAAGGAGCTCTTGCTTCGGATCTGGCTGGAATTTGGTCACCGGATCAGGAGCACATCTTCGGCATGTTCTGTGCAGAATTAACTTGAAATACAAGGGATATTTTTTCATCACAATAAGGATAAACTTTTCAAAGATGGGTATCAAAAAAACAACATACTTTTCAAAGTTCTCTGTGGCTACATATTCAAACAACATTTTAAATTAAACTAAGGAAAACAATTTTTGTCCAGTTCAAAATATAACCAAAATTCTCATTCAAAGTATTGCTATTCCATCTGGGTAGTCAAAATGAGACAAGTAAATCCTGAGCAAAAAAATCAGAATTTTGCACCTCACTCTGTGAAGACAAATCTTAAAATTGCAAACAGTAGACAAACAGAAACATTCTAAAATGCAAATTAATTGTTATCAACGATGTAAGGCCAAGACAGTAAAGTGATCTCATTAAGAAGCTTTATGGAGGCCATAGATTTAATTATCAGGGGCAGTTGTACAACTCGTTCTGACCTAGTAGCAGCATTTTTGGTGGCACAGATGGGCCATAGTGCTGTCTCTTTCCTTCATCTATTTTTCTGTTCCCCAGAACAGGCAAATTACTGAAATCTGTAAGTATTCTGCTCAGCAAAGCTCTCACCCTTGCTTGTCAGTCTTGAATGCAGCAAGCTTTCTGCTGGCAATAGAGGTGGAGACAATTTTCAAGTCTGTGAAAATCTTGTAAGTTTCATTCCTTAATAATTATTATTCTGCAGTTGGCAGAGATTAAATGCAGCCTGTTCTCCCTGCTCATTTTCTGCTAATAGCAGTAAGTGTCCTACATACTTAAGCCATGCTTTGTGGACATGCAGGGTGGAGGACAAAGACAAAGCTTACACAGTTGTCTCAATAAATAAGGGGTTTGAACTGTTTTGCCAAGGGTATATAACTCTTTCCACTCACTATGAAATAATTAAATTAAGGATATACACCTTGCTTGGCCATGTTAGTCATACAAAGAAAGGCAATGACTTGTGAGAAGATTGGACTTGCTTCTCTAAGAGGAAAAATGAAACTGTCCACAGCACACACACTCACACAAAATAAAAAACCCCAAAACCCCAAGAAAACCCCAAAAAACAAACAAACAAAAAAAACCCCAAAACCAAAACCAAAACCAAAACAAACCCCAACCAAAAAACAAAAACCAAAAAAGAAACAAAAAACAAAAACAAAAAACTCAACCCCCCTAAAAAAAACCCACCAAAACTAAACCCACCCCAAAAACCAAAAACTAAAAGCTCAAAACAAACAAACAAACAAACAAATGAACAAAAAACAAACAAAGAAAAAAAAAAACTAATACCCAAAAAAGCCCCACAATTCCTAACAAAAAAAACCTTGACAACAGAGAGTTGCAAATTCCACAAAATAAGGTCCTGCAAATTTCTTCTGTATAATTGTTTCTTGACAGAAATAAATTAACCCTATTTGCTGGAAGAATGTCATCTGCACTCCCAACCAGGAGTCCTTGTTCCTATCATACTGGTTATTCCTTTGAGTAATCAGTTTTCTGTAACTTGCATTTCTGTTCTCTCATTAAGTAAATGCATTAAAAGTATGTGTTGGCATTCAATACTTGTAATATTTGCCTTACAAATTTTGGGCATGTCAGCACTGTCAGAAAACATTTTCCATTCTATGCCTCTGGCAAAAAAGCAACAACAAAAAAAGATAAAATATCCTAGATGTTGCCCCATCTTCAGGACTTTATTCTTGGAGCAAAAATCTTGGCTCACCAACATGTATCCGAAGACTGAAAACTTCTGCATAAAGTTCTTTATTGACCGTAAACAACAAGGACAGTAGAAAACACAGCTTTCTTCTACAACACTATGTGAGTGGATGATATCTGAGCCGATCATTTTGGATGTATTAAAAAAATTTTGAAGTGCCTGTAAATATACTGCCAGACAATGAATATATATGACTACCCAGATCTTGATTTTATATTTTTTATGTTGTTTAAGGGGACCTGTCTCACATTTGTCTTGACACCTTCCTTCATCTTTTGTGATCCATTTCTCAGCAAAGGTTAAGGGAAAGAGTTCCCTCCTGGTCTCATGGCTTCTGACCCTCACCACTCAGAAAGTCAGGGTGTCATTTAAGGTAACATTTTTCCCACAGAACCTTGTTGTGAAGCCTAGACTTGCTTTTAACGAACTTAAGTTTTAAAAACAATTTTCTTGACATTGATATATCCATGTACTCAAGCTACAGTGAGAATTTCCTTATTTCCCAGCAGCAATGTTTCATTTCTCTTTGAGGCACCCTAAATGCATTTTATGTTCCCTGATGCTTGGCGCCAGCCTTAGATTGCCTAAGTTTCACACAGTGTGGTTGCATTCACTGTGCTAATCTTAAGTCACATACATTTTTTGTCACTCCATGTGTTTCTAATTGGTTTCCCAAGCACCCGCAGTATTACAGCTGGTCTATTTGGCAGCTGCCAGTGCCCACAAAGCCCTGTGTCTTCCTCTTCAACACTGTTTTAGGTATTCTTATTTGGCATTAAAGAGAAAACAGTTATAATCAGATGTAAAGTATTAAAAAAAAAAACTCAAAGAGACAACACAAAGCATATGGAACCCCTGTGGCTTTGATGTTACAAGAAGAAAGAAGACTCCATCTTATGTCCACTGTCCCAGTCTTAACAAAAGTAACTGGCATTTCTCTGTCATCTGGGTGCTATCTTCATATAAGAAATTACAAACGAAATAACCACAACCAGTGGATGAATGACCAAGACACAACCAGTGGTGGAGCAGACAAAGGCAAAGACAGGGGTGACCACAGCATCCCTGACTGAAAGCTCTTCACACCCACATCCAGGGCTGCCTGGCTTGGCTTACGTGGTTGAGCTCTCTTCCTTTCTGCACATTTCCTGCCTGGATAATGGCCCACTGGAAGCTGTTGTTTTATAGGAGAAAATGTAAATATTCTAAACCACTCAGGTTCTTGCATAAAAAGCCAAAGAGTATGTTTTTAAAACACTATCTTTTATGCCTAGCTAGTGGATGAGCACAGCAAGGCACTTCACAAGTCGCCTATAAAGGGGGACCAGTGAAATGCAGTGTGGGAACCAGTTAGGGAAAAGGTTATGTTATCTTTATCACACTTGCAGAGCAGATGGGTCTTCACTTTGGTGTCTCTGGTCCCACCTTGGGAAGGCATGCAAATGAAAATGAGTGCTCATTTTATCTGTCACACAGGAATGAAGAGTGCAGCCTAAGCCAGATCTGCCTGAACCTTGGGTTTGAGGATGTCTAGGTGTTTTAAAACTGGTGCTCAAACACCTGAGATATCCTGGATGCAGATGTCCTGAAGTAATAGGTGGACTGGGCTGTGAGCATCAGTCTAGATCCAGACTGGGAATCAAACTTCCCAAAACAGAGCAGTTAGACAGTACTGCTCCTGCATCTCTATCACCATAAGTCTTGATTTACTGAGCTAAATGCTCAAGTAAGTCTGTAATATGAGTTTCTGATAGGAAGTGAATTACTATTTGCATGCAGGAAGGGACAGAAAAAGAAATTAGTAAGTCTCAATCTCGTGCTCAGTTTTCAGAGAAGATCCTACAGAACATGTTAAAAACAGCCATGTACGGCGGCAAAATCTTAGCTTAAAAAGACAAGGGTGTGCATCCACACATGTAATCCTTGTGATGTTTCTGTTGAGTTGAGCTTCATATTAGGGTAGAAGAGAACTTCTACAAAATATGCTGTTGCATTAATTATAAGTTTTCTATTTGACAGCTTAATTAAGAGAAGAAGAGTTAGTGTAGGACATGCAGAATTCATGATGAATCACACATATTCGTACAGACTTCATTTTAGTGTTTCAATTATGCACATTCCTAACTGATGAACAGCAACTTAGCATTTTCTGGTAATAAATGTGGTATCTGTTGGAATTGATAACATTAGTTCAGTAATTACTGAGCCATTATTGTCAGGCATCATGGAAAAAAAGAAGTGGAAGGATGCCCTAGTTATTAAAGTTTAGTATCAGCACTGAAGATAAAAGTATGAGGAGTTTTTACCTACAGGCACAATGCTTAAAAGAAGTCAGTGACAGAAGGTGCGTATGGATCCAATTAGGAGACAAGGGAGGGAGGAACAATGGCTTGATGACTGGAGAACCAGGCTGAAGTTTGGGAGATCTCTGTTTGATTCTCATGTCTATCACAGACTTCCTGGGTGGTTTAAGTCAAGTTATTTCATCTTTTTATGCCTCAGCTCCCTATCTGAAATAACGATAACGTAATATGCAATAACAAAACACACCCTTCACCCACACTTTTGTCTACCCTTTTCAATCGCAGAAGCTGAACTGTTGGATCTACCTCCTTTTATATAATACTCCTCCGATATTATGGAGAAGTATCAAATATGCTACCATAATATGAATAATTTCAAATCTGTCTTTTAAGACAAGGGGGGGAAAAAAAGCAAATCCTTTCGATGTCGACACTTACAGTTTGTCTTTGAGACCTTGAGAGAAAAGGAGGCAAATTTCAGGTCAAGCATCATTTCTAAACCAGTGTTTTTGATATACCATTTTGCATCCAGGCTTTCCAAGGACAATTTTTTTTCTTTCTCCCAAGTATGGTAAGAAGGAAGAGAATATTGTCCCTGACAGAGCTGACAGCAGAGAACAATGGATTAGAGTTTAGATGGAAACTCAGCCAAATCCTTTGGTTTTGTTCCCAAAGAAGTGTTACTTTCTCAGTTACAGAAAATAAAAATTTGCAAGAGGTGAGAACACCTGGAGATGCTAAGGGTCTCTATGTTATGAATTTTTTTCCCCCTTTTGCGGTAACAGCAGCTTGAAATCAAGTTTAGATGTTTATTTCTCTGGTAACCCATCCAAAGTCTCTTACACTACCATAAATACATACACATAAAATAAGTTTCTGCTATAATTGCCTTTGAATGTATTCATAATTATATCTAACAGGATTACTGATCAAGAGCCCCATCTGAGAGAACAGCTGGAAATGCCTCCTTGTTCAACTTTCTAAGAGCAATACCTGTTCTATTTTACCTCCTCTTTGTCACAGACCAATAATGCACAAAATACGTGACTCCTATTTCCCAAAAAATGTCTTAGAAATTAAATTTGCCTTTCTGATTTGATGAGAGGTTCTGTTTTCATCAATTAAAGCACCAGGACACCGAGTGTATGGAGCAACTCTAGCTAGGCATTTTGTACAATACAACAAGAGAAAAAAAATATACATGGTTTGACACTTCAGTTCACAAAACTAGGAAAATATAAGTACTGAAGTTCACAGTACTAAGAAAGGGATGAAGAGGAAGAAGCCTCTCCCTTTAACCTACAAGTTTACATCATTTTTTGAAATCTACATACAAGACATGGAAACAAAGGCCATCAGGAGCAAAAGATTATTTCCTTATCATATCCTGAAAAGATTTTGACAGAGAAAACAGATAAGCATCAACACAAGAGTTGATCAAACTCCACCTGATGTGGTAAACCATGGTGCTCAGCCTAGTCCTGTGATGGATGTCCACTGCTAAAGCTGTTCTCTATCATCCCATGTTTGATTGTTACTAGAAATTACTCCAACTGTTGCAACTGAATGTTTTTCTTTTTCTTTTTCCCACTGGAAGATGTTGACTTCTCAAAATGTAGCTGATCCATGGGAACATTAATGAAGTTCTGGCTGAAGCCAAGAAAACTGGAGCTGTGCTGCTTTTGAAAATCTCTTAGGCAGGTTTCTAAAATTATCCCATGTCACTTTCTGTCTGTTCACCTGATAAACTGCTACAGAGACCAAGCTCCCACAAGTCTCAGGCTGTGGACTACACAGACCTGGAAACACAGATACTCAAGGTATCACCTCTGGAGCTTGCCAAGACTTGGCAAAGTTCAGGAAGAAATACTTTTAAATTATTGAACAGAACAGTGCTTTGATTTTTGTTAAGCAGAGCAGAGCTGTAGACATATTTAGGAAGACATTTTGAAAGTCTGTTTTTCATTTGATTTTTTTATTCTATTTTTAAATTTTCCACTGAGTGCCTGACAGTATATTTCTTTGTCTTGTAGTTACCATTGCAAAGCCATTTCAATTGATCAAAAAGAAGTACAACAGCCCTGGTGGCTTTTGCCTCAGACAAGATGGCTCTGTGAAAGAGCTGACCTTTGTCATTTCATGCCTGTGGAAAGGTCTGCATGGCTTAGGGAAAACAGACACATATAGAGCTTCAAGACAGGTACAATTCAGAAATATAAATCCTATTCATAAACATTAAAAACCCTCTGAACTTCGATGAGATTAGGCATGCTACCTGCTTTAATTGGAGGAAATAATCTATTGCTTATCTCTCTTTGGTTGCCTAGTTTGAGGCTTTGTAGTCAGAATATTACAAAGCAGAATTGGTAGGCATAAGAGTTTGTGTCCTGAATTTAGTTTTTTCCTGATACTACTCCATTTTCCTGGCTATTTAGTGTACCAAAATGGCAACTATTTTGAAGTTCATCTAGCCTTGATTGCTACCTTTATCAAATGTCTATTTAACATTGTTGGTTTGTAGTCTGTTGTAGTCTACTGGAGAAAAAAAATACTGGATTTCTGCTTTCATTCTGCCACTTCTGTTTTACAAGAAATGTTTGTAGTAAGATAACTTGTTTCCTGACTTAGGGGGTCTGCAGACTTTTAGATGTCTGAAAGGATTGCATACCCAAACCTTTTCCATTTTACGTAATTCATGTTCCAGCTTCCTTAGTCTCACCAGAGGGATCTGTTTCTTTGGGCATAGGAAAAGCTCTTCTTAGCTATTCTTTAAAATGTGATACAAGCTGTTACGACAAAAACCATGGCATTAATCAGTTTACAGAGGTGTAAATTGTTTGCCAGATCACAATGCCGACAAGGCGATTTTGTTTAACAACCCTAACAGGAAGGGTCCCTGGGGCAGAAATAAGTAAACAAAACAGAGCTGAAACTTCAAGAAAGCAAGGAGCCACCTCTTTCTTGTGCATTTGCACAAGATGAGAACTTTCCCAGTGCTTTGTGCGATTAGAACTTGCACAAAGCACTGGGAAAGGAAACTGGCTTCTCTGTCTGTGATCCTGAAATCAGCATTTATGCAATTAATCTTTACTCACAAAAGTAACCCCATTCTTTAATATGAGAAATGAAGGACAGGAGGACCAAGTCTTTACCTAAATATGCCCACCTCAAACCTGGTCAACCCCAAATTCAACAGTTTTACTGGCAATCACTATGAGATTAAAAGAAAGCAATCAGAATTAAAACCAAATCAGTTTTGGAAATTTCATCCTCAGACTATAAAAGTTGTGCAGCATCCATTTTAGATACAGCAGAATCAAATCATTCCAGTTTCAATGCATTTGTATGGAAATTATTCTTGTGCCTATGTCCATACAGGAGAGCATCTCATTTTCCCTTACCTTACATGGATAACACAAAATTTATTGAATAAAAGCTGCTCTTTTTTTCTAATAATTTGGCTTGTTTCTGCCCTCAGATCATCACTGATCCCATTACATTTTCATGATCAGCACAGCAAAATGAAACTATTGAGAGGCAACTCTCAGCAATACTGGAAGAGCCCCTTCATTTTTTATTTTTTACTTTCATGTGTCTGAGACAGGGAGAGAGCAAGAGAGGTCTATTGAACTTTAAACTTCCAGATAAGCTGTATTGTGGGAAAGTGCCATTTTTAGGTTTACATGAAGGACCTACCTCTGAGAATGACCTTTCAGCCTGTGAAAAAACTAGAAACATCCCAGGAAGTCTCCAAAACATAGCAGCACTGTGAGAATTTGTATAAAAATAAACATTGGATTATTTCAGTACTACTCCCTCAGGAAAATGAGATGAAATTACTCAGAGCTACTTGCATAATCTTGACAGAGGAAGGGAAATTAGCAACTGATACCAGGGGTTTTTTTGGTTTTGTTTGGGGTTTTTTCCCTTCTTTTTAGTGTAAAGTAATGGTTGGAAGAGGCAGCAAAGGCAGATTAAGCATGTGATTTGAAACAGACTCCAAGCTGAGACCAAGCCCTGGAGGACAGCAAACCAAGCCAGAAGGAGCATTTTTAAAAGGTGTAAACTGGAATTCACAGAAACATGAGAGCTTGGAAAACATCTACTGACAGACACAATCCAAAAGTAGAAAAATCCTGGTCTCTAGAGTTCAGGGGATTTTTTTATGTTTTTTGTCAAGCATTTTTCCCAGGAGAATTAAGACATGAAAGACACAAGAAGTCAAGGGTCCCATGTCATTGCAAAAACTAAGCCTTGTCAGAAAAGCCCTTCATTTAACGGAAAAATTATTCTGATTATTCTGTTTTTCCATCAGGAAGGGCTTAGAATCCCACATTGTAATAAATTTATTTTATTCTGCATTGGTCCTAGAAGTGGTAAAGGATGATAGGAAAGCACATGAGATGTTGTGATTTCAGTTAACTACTGCTAAAAATTAAGACAAATATGTGTAGATCATGGAGCAGGAAGTCTGAAGTAGGATTACTGGAAGCCATAATATTAAAAATTGTGTGTAAGAAAGGAAGTGGAATGAAGACATCTTCTCCATAGTTACGAGGTGTTCCACACTACTGAGGAAAGTTAAACAACTCTGATGGAGAATGTGCATCAAAACCCTCCTGGGAGTGTTTGTATTTTGTCAGAGGAGAGAACAAACTGGCATTGTCCCCAAATCAGAGCAATGCTCTAAAACAGAGACTTCATTAATGGTCTGACACATGAGGTTTGTGCTTCAGACTTTAGGTTACTGTCCCTCTCCATACTTTGAATGGCACCTAGAAGATAAAGAAGAGAATATAATGTGATAGGAACAAAATGACAAACAAACAGAGCGAAGGTATTATATCTGCTGTCTTGACTGACTCTGGATTCTAGGGTCAAAAAGAGTTTAAAAACATGAGTTTCTTTAATTTGAGCTGGAAAGTTAGGATTTTTAGCTGGACATGTAAAAAAAATCATCTTTCCCTTAGATGAAACAGATAGGAGCCCTCAGCATTGAAAAAAGGACTGGAGTAGTAGTCACTGATACATCCCTTTAGCAAAACTCCTTCTAGGCAATCCAAGAGTGAAAGCAAATAGAAGTTGGTCCTTCTGCTGTCATACTGGCCAACCAGGAAGATGAAGGCAAGAATCTCCAATAGGACTAAAAGAAGGCAAAGAAGTTGCTTCACAACAGGGAGAAAATCAGCACCCTCAGAAGCAGCAACAAAAAAAATTATATGTTTTTAGCTTCATTGCCCAATCAAGTTAATAAAACCCTTCAAAAATCACTATACAGCTCTATATCTACAGTGAAAATTCAATATCTACTGCCATTAACAACATCATCAATAACAAATGTCTGTTTAATTACTCTTGCTAAGATTAAAAAGGCTATTATTCTTGTAACACAAGAAATTCATTAGCTGAAAAGTCTGTTTCATGCCAAAAGCGCCACCCTTAAAGGCACAGGGTTTATTATCTGAAAGTACTTCTGATATTTAGGCATTTGTGTTGCTTGAAAGAATACTACCCAGCTGGGCTGAAGTTCATGCTGTGACAATGAGGAAAGGCTGTTACATTTGAGAAGATCAGATGAAGCTACAGGACTTTTGATAACAGCGACTTTCCTTTAGAATTGTTTAAAGTGCACAAGGACAGAATAGGGTCTCAGAAGAAACTAAATCACATAGGACCCTCCATCTAATTGAAGAAAAATTCTTCTGAAAGATGGGCATATCCTCCAGCAAGTTTTGGAAATGTTGGCCCGTAAACATCAGCTTTCTCTCATCATGTGCTGAAAGGGACTTGCTCCACAACTATAAACCCTAATGTTGTGGATTATGCAATGTGCACTGGCTTGTAACCAAACATTCTGGACACCCAACACTCCTGTTTTCCTTGTTATCCAGGAGAGGAAAATATAGGAATGGTAGTAAACTCTTCATGTGGATTCCATCTTTAGAACTTTATGTGGTTGTACAAGCACATATAAACAAACCCGTCCTTCTGCAGTTGCAGAAACAATTGCATCCTTCTAAACCTTGAAACAGTGTACTCTTCCTGGAGTTCATAGCAAGCAGAGGGTCTGGTCGGTGACACAGACTGATGTGGAAATGTAAATGCACTTCCCACATCTAAACTCTACGAATGCTGCTGGAAGGCTATAGAGAAAAATTATTGCAGTTCACAACAATAGCAAAGAGGGATGTGTTTAGCAGGATAATTCATTCTGAAATCAGTAGTAGCTCTCAGTTTATGTGCCCCCCCTCCAGCTGGCTCACCTCCACATCATGGATGCCTTGAAATCATAGCAACAAGAGGGACAAATACAGCAGTAGGAAGTGGACCTGTCAGGAAAGATACCCAAGTGATCCATATTTCAAAAACAATGCTGAAGGAAGGCTCCTTGATTGGCCTGTTTCACTAAACAAAGGCTACACACCAATGTCTCTGAAATATCTTTTCTATTTTATGTTATGTTTATGTTATACTAACTCCCTAGTGAAGTACATTTTTTAAAGCTGAGTTAAGGGATGTTAGAAAACATAAAGGAACATCATAAAAGTCAACATTTGTTGAATGCTATATTTGTTCAGTGACTTATCCTCTTTCTTTCATTTCCTTAGCAAATGCCAACAGTCATGAACACAATGGTTATTGATGTGATGGTGGCAGGAAACCATGAAGAGCTCTTCAGCTACTTGATGCAACACCAGGAAAACAAACTGAGAATAACTATCACATTATTAAAATGTCATAGATATACCAGATTTTAAGAAGACCTCAGAGCCACCAGACCTACTTCTTGGGCACATTTGCTCCGTTTTTCTGCTTCTGACAGAGACATCTACCAATATCAGAAGTTCAGTCTATATGTTGTTGTTTATGTTTTAACCTTTGAGCCTTTTGCCCCATGTTGATATCACCCCCAATTCATGTCCGGGTGACTCTATTTTTCCCATCATGCTGCCTAGGGTCCTCTACTACAGAGGAATGTAGACAGTCCCCCCTAAAAATAAGAGCTTGTGATAATAACACATCATTGGTTTGCACTTAACAGCTCAGGGATTGGCCTCCCAAGTCCTTCTGGATGCTTTTACATACTGAAAGCATAATGAGTTGGTGTTATGAGGAAGTAGATGTCAGGCAACCTGAATAGTAGTTTGGAAAACCAGTAAGACTGGCTCCTAAATAGAAATCTATCTGTCTCGGCCTACTTACAGATGTTCAAAAGCCTTGTTTTACAGTCATTCTCCAGCAACACATAAAAGTGCCTCCTTCACATTGGGCACCAGTACATGAGTACCTACCACAAAGTCACAAACATGTGCTAAAAGAGCTTTTTATAAATATTTTTGTCCCATTTCTAGGTTATGAAAGAAGGTACATTAATTCAGTGTCAAAAGTTATAGTATTGTGGGCCAGTAATTATGTTAATACAGATAATGATACGTACTAGTATTACAGACGTTTTTTCACAGATTATTTTGCTGTCAAGCAACTAGTTTGGTCTGTTTAGCTTTGCATATGGATTGCAGACAACAACCACCAACAACAACCATAATTTTGGTCAGAGAGGAGTGCTGGGTTACACTTACTTAGGGGTTGTATGCAACCCCTTCCTTAGGGGTGGTATGCAAACAGAAGGCATTAACTATTTTCTTTCTTCCTTCATTTTCAGTGACTCATTCCACTTTGTAAGCTTTTGATGGTTTGCTTTGAAATGCCTTATCCAGTCAGTTTTATCTTGTTTCTCTGAGATATATTACATCAGAAGCAAGAATTAGACCTTCCAAAGAGCAGTGCAACAAACAAAATCACTACAGATTAACTGCTTTCTGAAACAGGTAAGGAACTCAGAATAAGCCTTGAAATGTCACTGACCAGAGTTGTAAGGAATGATGGTGTATTTCTGAGTCCCAAGTGAATGGGTAAGAGCATAAATACAGCCCAATTAATTAAAAAAATGCCTGTATTGTGTGTGTATGCTTTTTAATCAACGAGGAGCTAGATCCAGCAATGTTGCCTGACACTCAGCCAGCCCTTTTGTCAACATGGGAAAACCAGGTCATCTAGGCTTCCATTTTAAGTTTTAGAGCTTAAACCTGAATATGATTAGTAGTTATAAAATCTAACCACATTCTTGTTAACATCATCATTCAACTAACAGCTTGATATATGTGCAAGCATAATATACAGGAGCTAATGATAGAAATAAAAGAGAATTATATTTGTATATGATTGCAACATCATTTTCCTTAAGAGCCATATGATTATCATACATATCCAGCTATCATACACTCTAGGTTAAATAAACCCTGGAGCAAACACAACCAGTTCAAATAATATCACCTAGGGGTCAATCTGGCCCATCACATGTCAATTACATCCCTGAAAATTAATACTTTTTTTAAAGGTAAATAGTCTTTTCTAAAATTAGTTTTATGAAAAATGGTGTGGGTTTTTTGTTTTTTCAAGAAAATTACATATTTGCAGAGTTCCTAGACTTCTTATGCCATTACAAATTATATCTGGTTTTCTCCACTGCCGCTGTTCAAGCCAGATTTAAAGGTGAAGCTAATCCAGAGCAAGCCAAGGATCTAACTAAATTCTATAAGCTAAGAAACAGCCAAGCCACAGAAAATATCTGTGCATGAGGCTCCTGCCCACAGCCTGGCATAACAATCCCCAAGAATGCACTGCAACTGCTCTACAGCCTTGAAAAGCCCAGAGACAGCTGCTGTATCCTGTCTGTGGCCTCCATGGCTGAAGCATGGGTTTCTTCCCATTCCTGTCCAGGCCAGCCCCAAGACACAAGCCCTTGTTAGGATTTCAGTGTCTTCCCCTTTCCACTTCACCTCACAGTGGCTGTTTATTATCACCCAGCAGACTTAGGCAGGAGGGAGGACAAACTTCCTGAGGATCTGCAAGCACTCTCTCTTCCTTCTTTGCAAAAATAACTCAGATCCACAAGTGTCTCTCCTTGCAAAGCCAAACACCTGACCAGGCAGCATGATTTTGTCCTCTTGTTTATTTGTTGTTAAGAGAAAGTCAAGTGAGTATTTCCGCTTTGTAAAAGCTGGGCTAGCAGAAGGGGCTCATCTGGATATGAAGTGTCTAACTGTACATCTGGATCACTTCTTTATTATATAGTTTCTCTCTCCTTGCTCTTTGTGATTTCATTGTCTACAGGATAACTCAAATCCTAAAAGTGAATCTGAGCTTGCTGAGCTTGCTAAGCAAAAATCTGGTCCCAAAAGAATTTTGCAGCTGTTTTCATGATCACAAAGAAAGTATAGATATTTATCTCATGCAAAAAGACATAATATTAACTATATAAATCTTAATTTAAACTCTATGTTTATTTGCAGAGAAGGCACATGAAAACCACCAGTATTGTCACAGCTGCAGGGCAGTATTCACTGTAAAATCTTACTTTATGTCATGGTAAGAATCCCTGGCTAAGGGCATTTGAACATTCACTATGAAAAAATGGCCATGTAACTGGAAGTTTCTTTTTTCTGTCTCCCCTTTCTATAGCTGTAGCATCTGAACATATATTCTTCGTACATCTTCTCCTCAAAAAGCAGATCACATGCAGGCAAATCTGAGAAAAAAACTGAAAACTTTACTAGGAAAAAGTCCACACTGAAGTAGCAGGAAGAACCTATTTATTAAATGATTGCGCTGATGGTTCCCAGTCTTAGCCACCCATGCAAGTTACCTGCGCGTGTGTATGTATGCAGATGTGCGTATGTCTCTATCCACAGATATGAGTGCTGTATTCTGCCTTCCTGTGGAAGATCTAAACATCCCACTAAAATGCAATCCCTTTTAGCATTCCATCACCATTTTGTTCTCTAATGCTTTCCCCAGTCTCCTGAAAACTGTTTGCCTGTATTTCCAGAGCTGTTACTAAGCTGGATGGCTCCTAATATCAGCTCAGACAGCCAGAAATGGTCATCACTCATGGTGCCCTCACTCATCCAGACACCACACACTGCTCAAGAGCTCTCCTGTCCTTCCTGTGTGTCTGCTCTCATGTCACTCTTCTTGGGGTAGCTATTCCTGTCCTCTTCCCACTGCTTTCTCAGTGCTTCATCAAGCATGCCTGAGTCCCTCTGTCATTGTTTCCCAAAAAGAAAAAAATAACATTTCTTTCTGCTTTGGCCTTACTCAGATTCTGCTTGGACATGCAGCAGAGAGTAGAAACCTCTCTGCTCCACAAGATAGGTGGAATTAAAAGTAGGAAACACTTAATCATTTTGGAAATTTTGTGTCTTGGAGAGCTGCACCTCCTGGAGCTACACCTATAAGATTTCCTTAAAGTGACCGCACACTCATATCCCTAAGTTTGGCAGGGCTGTTCCCCTTCCCCTACCACTTCCCTTCAGGAGCCCTTTCCCTTCCTTTTCTTCTCACTTTCCGCAAACATTTTATCAGTGCTCTTCTGCCCTAGCCTGTTACCAAATATGAACTGTCACAAACTACAATTATTTGTATCAACATTTCAGCAGATTTTCTTTCTCTGACATTTTCTACCTATTTAAAAGGAAGATTACAGGGCTAGGACTGGTAGTAATTTTTTTTTTTTTTTTTTTTTTTTTTTTTTTTTTTTTTTTTTTTTTTTTTTACTTTTTTATTTTTAGAATAAATTGCCAATCAGGATTACAGAACAAAAGTAACAATTACAAAATCCTACTACTCACATATATTTTTTATTACTTTTTCACTCACTCACTGTCCTGATATGTGCAGTATTTTACTTTGTATTCTTGGTGGTACCAATGCTTCTTGGTAGCATTCTTGGTGGTTTCATTTAAGTAATGAAGAAAAATTATGTTCTTTCATTCTCATTTGTAATTTACAAAATTGTAAACTACCTATTCATAAACAGGACCACCTTTCATTTGAGAAAGGAAGAACCAAAGGATTTTGCCTTAAATTTTCAGATCCTTGCTTTGTTAAGACAGATGTGTCCAATTCACTAGGAAAAACAATAGCAAATCTGAAGACTATGCAGTCTAAACATATTTTCTCATGCCATTTGGGGAAATAATTGGTGAAATAGAGATGAAGGAAAACCAATTCAAATTTTAGGTGAATTTTAGAAATATATGACCCTTTCTTAACATATTATTGCTTCCATGTTCCAAATAGCTAGCTTACATTTCAATAATCTTTAAACTAGTTGTTCTTAACCTTTTTAAAGGTTATTTAAAATAGTATCAATAATTTAAAGTTACGCTGAAGTTTGTATGAAACACCTTCTGCCCCCATTGCATTCCAGGTTGGTGGCTTTTTTTTAATTAAGGAGATTCTAGCAGTCGTTTTTGACTGCTGTAGCATCTCATTGCAAATTCTTTCTTTAGCTCTGTTATACTGAGTTCATCTGTGTCATTCAAATCTTTGCTCTTTAAATATCCTCTTATAAATTTATTATGCCAATAGAGTCATATCTTTAAGTTTAATCTGAAACTTCAATACAAGCAGGAGATGGAATAAATGAGTAGAAAGAAATCCAGATAAAAATTAAAATACTGTTCTGTCATTACCCACATAAACTATTAGGGATACTGACAGGATAGTATTTTAATTCTGTCCTCTTTTTCCTTGCTTTTTCTGCCCAAATTCACTCTTACATCTTCAGCTTGTTACCAAAGCTTCTGATTAAGCACAGGAACAGAGTACCATACGCAACATGCTCCAGATATCTTTAAAAAGCAGGAGAAGGAATGACACCAGTCAAGAATCGCTGTGCCTGAATGCAGCAGAACGGAACTTTTCTTTCATTAATTACATATCCAAGTGAGCCCCACAGAAAAACACTCTCATTGTCTAAATAATGACAAAAAACCAGTGTCATTTAACCCTGCCTCTCCACCTGCCTGTGATTTACAGCTGTATTATATGATCAATTGCTTTTTCCACAATTCACATTATGATGCTCTTGCAAAATCTATTTACAGGCCTCTTACCAAGCCTCTCTAAAGCAAACAGCTCAGAAGTACTTTTACCCTGTAACTAAGAATCTGAATTTTGTTGGATTTTTAAACATGTAGGTATGACTGTTTTCTCATTTCCTCAGTTAGGAAAGAAGAAAACAAGTCTTTTTTCAGATTTCTTATTTATGGAGTATCCAGGTAACAAACTACTTAAAATCAAGCAAACAAAACTTGATAATTGGCCCCCATCCTCATCTGAGCTGCAGAAGGATGTAACCATGGCAACGTGTGGTTTAAAGCAGACCATTTTGTGTACCTTCAGGATTTAAGCTTGTGACAGTCTATCCATTCCTAAATAGAATTATCACTCCAGGAGCAGTTCTTTCTTTTAAATGGTGGTTAAACCTGGGGGTAGCTGAATAGTCCTGACAACATGTTCTGGGGTGGAGTGAAGAAGAAAAAGGTGAAGGTGATATGGATGCACACACAAAAAAGTAAAACAAAACAGAAAAACCCCAAAGTTCCTCTCTGCCAAAGAACAAACAGGAACAGACACTGCAAAAACAATAATTAAGGAGGAGTCAAGTCCAGCAGGTTGCCAGAAAACTCTCCTGCAAATGTGTTTTCTCTTGACTTAAGAAGCCTGGAACAAAGATAGTCATATTTCAGCCCTAAAGTCCAGCCTCACTTTCCTTTGTGTAGATATTTCTCATTGTAAATTTATGCATGTATATCATTAAAGAAATATGTCTGGAAAGAAATTTGAGGAAAAAGACCCCAAAACAACAGACCCACATTTGTAACATGGTAACCTCTTTTTAATCATTGGGATTCAGCATCTAGTGAAACTAAGTCAATTTATTACTTTTCCCCATTACATAAGGTTTTCTAGGTTTCTTCTATCTGTATAATCCAGCCATCATTGTGTGTTTACAGCTAATACCTCTGTAACATTACTGTGTTCGTAGAGATCTGTATGTAATTTTGGTTTCTCCTTGCATTCCCCTAATTAAATTTTATTTTTTAATTTAATTAAGAGTTGGTCTTGAAATGCGTTCTGCTAATGTTGTTTTTATGTTTTCCTTTTGAAACAGAAACTACAAACATAACAGATTGTAACTGTCTCTTTGCATGAGACAAGTCACATTGTTTAACCAGAGCCTGATTACGCAAATCAACTGACATGAGAATAAGAGGTTGACATGAGAATAAGGTTGCTCTGAAGAGGTAATGGGCTGCACAAGGCAAGGCTCAGAAATATCTTGACATGGAAATTTAAGGGAGGGATGTGTATTCAGATTTGAAAGGAATTAGATTTGAATCACAATAAAAGTATTCTGAGTCAGAATGAAATATATTCCTGCATTTTCTCATATGATCCTATTAGCCCCTGCAGCACAAGAACAGGAAAACATTAATGCAGACCTCTTGGTTACTGACTGGAGTACGTGACACGGAAAACTACCTTCCAGACTGTGTAATGCCATAAAATGTAAAGTACACAGGAACACTTTCTTCTAACAGCACAGTAATCAGCGCTAGTGCTGTTCACTGGCAGTACACATTGCTTCCACTAGTTCATACTCTATGTCTCCTTTCTGTTTTTTGTTTGGTTTTTTTTTTTTTTTTTTTTTTTTTTTTTTTTGCAATTCTTGGCACCATAGGTATCCTATGCATCTTTCTGAAAGCAGCAGTTTAGAATAAAAAAGAAATTGATGGAAAGGCAATTACAACATTTAAAGGTGACCTACAGTCAAGTCTGAGTTTTACATGGCTAAGATCAGGTTCTGGATCTGCAGGAGTGGGTATTCTTGATATCAGTTTTGTAACTTCAAGGTGCAACCTAAGACGGACCAGCCAGTTAGATTATAATTACTGTGTTACTCCCAACCTCACTGCCATCACAATTGCTGTTGCTGTTACTACTATTACTAATACTAATTCTTTTTCAAGGAATAACCAGGATTTTATTAATCAGCAAATAAATATTGCTTGCTATTTAAATTCGTCAGAGAATTTTGCATCTTGCATACTTTGATAGAAATGTAAGCTCATTAACAGAATATTTTTTAACCAGACCATTATGACTTCATTTTGAATCAAAGCTCATTAAAACAATTATAATCAAATGTTCCATTTTCTTTTTCCCTTGTGAGGAACAGCTGAAAAGGTTATGTTTGTTTTTCTTTATCTGAATCTCTAGGGCTGTATAAACAGACTATATGGACTCGGTTTTGCTTCTTTTTCTTTCTATTTAAGGGTTTGCTCAGCAGAATATGCATGGGTGCTATTTCTGGGATCCAAGAAGAGTTGCAGCACGAGTTACAACCCAGGCCACACTCTTATCAGAGATAATTTTAACTTTGTCCCCAAAGATGCTGCTTCATTACCAAAGGTCCAAAAATGGGCCATCTCTTGGTGCTGCATCATTGACAACCATTTGAGAGTGGACACATCAGGGATGGGTTTGCATTTCCTTGCCTTGCTCCACTTGCAGGAACCTATGCACTGTGAGCAGGAGGAAAGGGTAAGGCGGTGGAACAGCTGAGATGGAGAAGAGCCTCATTCCTGTCTTAGATTAAGTAGTGCAACATTCAAGACAAGAACAACCAGTTAAGTGAAAATGTATGTTCAAAACCCAGTAAATTTATGTAACAATAAATTTACTACTAATAGATCTTATTCTCAAAGAGCATTACCTTCATATAGAAAATGGTGAGGTTTTTTCCTTTTGAAATAGCTAACAAGTATACATAATCTGCAAACCAGCAGAACAGCACTTAGCTATAGTCCAGCACTAATTTCTGTAGCATTAATTTTCTTTCAGTAATAAGATTAAAACCTGAAGGTTGAAGAGGGACTATTAGCTGAAAACTCTGTGTTTGTTCAGACTTTCCTGTTTCTGTTGAAAATATGAATCTTTGCTATCCTAATGTAGCAGAATTTCTGTACCAGCTCACTGTAACTGCAGTTACTATGGAACGAAAAACAGGTAATACAAGGCTGATGATGGTCAAAGTTTTATAATGACAAGAAATGAGTAACACAAACATGAAATGAAATTTAAGAAAAAAGCCAACTTTAATGCATCACTTTTCTACTACTAAATGACCTAGAAGTTGATGTCTAATTTAAAGGAAACAGATAATGCAATATACATGGCGATATCTTAAAGTAAATAATATTTGAGTACCTTCTAGAAGCAATATTCTTTATGAATATGTATTTCTGGTAACCATATTAGCCAATGGTTAGGGTGCTCTCTTTGGCTTACAGGTGGAAGACAGCAATTTCTGGACTGTAAGATGAGAGCCTATTACCCATCTCTTCTCTCTCAGTGCAAGACAAAGAGGCGACAATCTCAGGGTTTGTTCAGCGCCATGAAGGCCTGAGATTTTCAGCCCTCTCTCCCAGACGTGTTAATTGTCCTTTTCTTTTTTCGAATTTATGGATTGTGTCCTAGGTTGTGAGGTTTTCATGACATCACAGCAATAATTTTCTTTTTTTTTTTTTTCTTTCCATTTTCCTTCTCCAGTTGCTAGCAAAATTTTAAAAATTCCAAATCACAGATAAAGAATTGATTTGCTCATGAATGTGCAAGGAAATCCCCTTGCACAATAATGGACAGGAGAGCTCTGCTCTTTCTTGAATGCAACATACCTGTCAGTTTTTCTATAGACAGATCTTCCATTGATGACAGGTGTGAGTCAGGTGGGCAAACAATGATATTTTAAGGGACAGCGCATAAGAATTAAGTAATGCATCATGTCTAAGAGTCAAACAAATTCTTTACAATAAACCAGAATAATAGTAAAATTAATAGAGGGGATAGTTGCAGTTATAATTCATTTCTAAGGCTGTCTCCAAATGCCAGCCTCTAAACCAATGGACATTAGATTTATTTCAGGTTTATATAAGTTTAACTTTCAGGGTAGAACTATCAACTGATAGTTGTGTTCTCAGTCATCTCTAGTCAGTTGCCAAGGGTGAAGTACAGAAGAACAGGAGGGTGAGGTGCAGATGGAAGCAAAGAACATCTTGTCTCAGTCCTCCTGCCTACACCAGCCTTTACTTTGGTCCTTCTTAATTAAAAAGTTGTTTCCAAGGGGCAACAAGATATGGACATTGCACTGTGTGAAGGAATATGTGATTTTTTATTTTTAACTCTGCTATTAAGCAAGGCCACGCATGAGCCTTGTGTCAGATCTAGTCTGTATCTGGGGTATTTTGCAGCTGTCAAAAGAAGAACTGTTTCTCTCAGGACGGTGCTATTCTGTCCATACTTCTTCAGCTCCCACAGCATGGTTGCAGTCCTTGCACTCTACTCAGCAGTGCCCAAGTCAATTCAAGACCCTCTTGCCTATATAAAGACAATTATTTTCCCCATTACAGTGACGTTTGCCTGGAGGATCTGATTTTTCTTCAAGTAAGAGAATTTATTTTAAAGTCTTTCTCGTTGTTAACTACTTGTTTTAAAGACAGCAGCAGACTGAAAGGCGGTGACCTACTCATGGATGCTGAGATAATTTAAAATTGTACAATGCAGGCAGTATGGCCAAACCCAGACATTCCAAAGTCATGAATCAGGCCTTATAAATCATGAGACAGCCTCAAAATAAAGATCTTTTTTAAAACAAAATTAAGTGCTGCTTTCTCTCCACTGTCTTCTGACTTTGTCATATTTTAAGGTACACATGAGATTAAATTTTAAATTTTTTCTCATTTAACAAGAATGCTATGTATCTTCTGTTTTTAAGGAAAACTGAGGTTGCTAAAATACTAAATGATGTACAGAACTTTAGTTTTCGAGAGAAACATCAAATGTGACCACTCTTGTGAGAATATCACAAGAGCTAGAAACAAAGGAATAGCATCTATACATTGCAATAGTCTTTTCCAGGCACTTTTATAAGACTTACACATTTTATATCCTAGCTGTGCTTTAATTAAAACCAGTTATTTCCTTTTCTTTGAAATAGCTGAAACAATTCAGCACTTGAAAAAAAGGAATGAATATAGAAAAAAGAAGCTATCTGGATGAGTTTCTAATAGTGAGTGTAAATCCAGCCTTAATCAAGATTTATTTGTACAAATTATTTCAGTGGGAATATAGAGCCTCCAAAGTGTGCATTCAATTAAGTATCATACCAAACCTTTGTTATCTTTCTGTTAGACCTGTTTAGTGTCTATGTACATTGTAAGTAAAACATAACAATACCATAATCATAAATAATTCCTATTTATCATGAAAAGCTGATTCCAGTGTCAATTGTTGGGGGTGTGCATTTTTGTTGGTACTTGTAACTGCCTGAAGGCAAAAGCAACTTTATTATTACAGATTAAATCACAGTAAAATATTAACCTATGAACCATCTTCAGACTTCAAAGGTTGTACAGCATTTTTGCCTGTTATCTGAATTCCTTAATAATGCATTAGAGGACCAAAATTTCAGAAGAGTTTGTTTGAGATTTCTACTTTGGCTTCACTGCAGTTCTCAATGAGCAATGCATCATCCAAACACATTATAGAAATTAGAGTCTGCGTTCCATTATGCATTCAGACATTTATAGCAGAATGATAAACCTGTCTGTACCACAGGGAGTTGGCTTTATAAATCAATGCTTCCTGTGAAAAGATTACATTCTTATTTGAAATTATTGGGGTTTTATATCTTCTTTTCTTATCATGTTATAGTATACATAAGAAGAAAAAAGAATGGAATTAAAGTGGAGAAAAGTGATGCTTTATTAGAGGCAAAACATGTTACTATTTTATTTTGATTTCCTGAAAGAAAGGTGAGATTCTGAAGTTTTAAGTTTGAACGTTTCACTATTATGGAGCTTATACAAAAAAAAAAAAGGGCTCATGTCTTAATCTGTTTTTGAAACTTACCTACTTCTGTAGTACCAGAAAACCTCTGAAGTCTTTCATGGATTTATCATCACTGACCTCCTCTGAGGAAGGAAAATACTGCTATAACAAATTTAGAGTTCAGACGTTCAAACACAACTCCTCAGGTCTCACAGGCAAGCTCTGATGGAGCGAGGGACTGAACCAGTGTCTCCCAACCCAAAGGTCACAGAGGAGATGGAGAAATGGGAAACACAGTCACAGAATTAGAGAGTTTTCTGAGTTGGTCACTGAGTCTGAATGAGAGCACCCCCCTTCAGCAAGCAGGACACAGTAGGTCAGGACTCACTCTCATTAGCAATTGGAAGGCATTTGGATGGGATATTTTGTGGTGAGAATGTTCTGGAGACACCACAGCACAGTGCTCTAGGTGCCATGTCATCGATCCCATGGGTAGGATGCTTCTGTTGAGCTCAGAATTTCACACCCTAAGTGAATGCAATGAGAAATTAGCCTGCTAACATATGTGAGCACAAAGCTGAGTACCACAGAGGCCATTCACATATGACCATCCCCATGCCTTCTTCCAGCACCAGTCAAATATCCCCCTCAAACCTCAATGTGACCTTTTTGAGACGTCTGTCTTGCAAATTATGGTCAATACAACAACGATGGTCACACAAAACCAGATGAATATATGTGTAACAAGGTATTGTTTTCTTGAAAAAGAAAGGGTTTTCTCTGTGATGTTAACTGCACATAAAATCCTGTAAAAAAATTGGTACACTCCTAATTAAGAAACCCATATACATGGCAGGGCTTATTAGGATGAGACTTGGGATACGAAATATTAAGAAATAAAAATATTTAGGGAATATAGGAAATTGGATGGAAAATGTGAAATTATCTATGGTTTTCTCCTTACGTATTGTAGTACTTCATTTGATGTATGTCTGTAAATTCATTAAGTCTAACTCCTCCTTAGCAGACCTGCCTTTCCCTGACAAACTGCCACAGAATACTTTGTTAATTGTATCCTGTGTGTATTCAACACCTGGACAGAAGAGGCTTCAAAATGGAGATGCATGCGATAGTAATCTTGAAGGTAGGTGAACGTCAAAAGTCACTTCCCATAGTCTTAACTCTGAAATGTACATGTGAACCGCAAATTTTCTTAATTTTGTTATTTAAAATTTAGTGACTGAATTTCAGGCTTCAGAATCAAAAAACGCTGAACTAAACTGACAGTCTTGTTCTTGTAGGTCAAATCACTTAGTCCAGTAAATGGCCTGAAATCCTATTAATACAGTAGAGTTAGGTGTTTGGGGTCTTTAATTTATACCACAAGTGATACCCACAGTCATTTCACTATCTATGCATTAAGTTCTTTAAAGCCACAATGACTTATCATCTATGCATGAACTGTGTTTCATTCACTGATTGAAACAGAGCTCTTTAGGGCTAAAATGCCTCTTGAGACCTACAGTTTACATCCAATCTGAAGCAATTGAAAGTCTTCATGGCTCTGAAAACCACCAAAGGACACCACCATATGTGTTCATATGACACAAGAAGCTCACCTGAAAAAAATTTTCACATGTGTAAATGCAACTATGCTTCCTTTTTTTTGTTTCATTTTTCCCCCAATGAATAAAATATTGTTCCATAGTTTCACTGTAAAACATTTTTACATTCATATTTTTCTATCTAGAGTCAATTTCATGCATCACCCTTAATATTCTTAAAACTTGAAATGCTTGTTTATTGTATGACACACAGATATTCAATGTTTAGTGTAAGCTAACTGCTGCTCTATAATTAAAAACTTATTCAAAACAAAGTCTGATGAGTCAATTTGATTCAGAAAATTTATCTTACACTGTTCACTTAATCTGGGATTTAGAATCAGTAAGCTCTGGAAATAAAATCTGCAAGACGAATCTGATTTGACAATCAGTAATCCTTATTCTTTCTTAGCTTGTTACAGTTAGAGATGTAGCATAATATAGATAAGGACTCAGGAAAATAGAGTATTGATTCCTTTTGTCCTTTTTTTGCTGTACAGAACAATATAATTCAGTGCATGCAATCTTAAAACCATAACCATTAATCTTTTGATGCAGTGCAACTCTGAGTGTAGACTCAGAAAGTATATAATAAAACACAGATGTGCCACAACAATTGGAGTCAAGTCCTGCCTTTTCTCAGCCATTTGACTTGCAACAGCAGAGTAAGAGCATGGGAATGAACACAGGAAAACTCTAAGGGTGCAAAGGATCAAATCACTTTGTACTCTAAGACATTAGATTCCTTTAAGGGCCAATTTTTAGCTTTGCAGGGTGACTATAAAACCACCTATTCCACAGTGATGCCCTGTTTTGGTTATTGACATTTCCTACTGTCAAGCTATCAGTTTCACTGTTTAAAATCTAAAAATTTAATCATCTGGGTGAAACTCTTCTAAATCTTGTGTTGAAATTTGGGAATATTTCAGAATTTTTCACAGTATTTCATTAGTAATATCTGTGATTCGGCTAATGAGAAAAAATTGCTTATTTTGTTTCATTTTCTAACAAAGAAATCACCACAGCATTTCCTCTGAACAGTTTGAATTTGTCAGCTTCTATGGAACGTAATTGAAATTTGACAAAGGTTGGCATTTGAATCACATGTATGACTTCGACTGTTTCTGGGAAAGTGTATCCAAATTTATATAAAATCACAGGACTATTTTACAGCTCAAGGGACCAGAAAAGAAACACAAAGGAACTCTGTGAAAGCTGTTTTAACAGCCATGTAAAATCAAATGAACTAAAACAACAGAAAGTAGCATATCTGCCTGAGCATCTCTTTTTTCATGTGTTTATGTGAAATTATTAGTTATAGCTTTTTATCCATCTTTTTCGTGAAGCAGTGATGAGATCCAAACAAGAAAATGTTAAGAAATATATCACAATGGTTTTAGAGCAAAGCTTTATACAAAGCAAAGGTTGACACATGGAAGAAAGAAAACAAAATATCAGATAATAACTCATCATTAATCAGCAGCCATTCCAGTCACTAAAGGAGATAGTAATCTTTAAAAAAACTAGGTTGTGATCATACATTTTAAAGCCAAATAATAAAACTTGTGCACCTTTTTTATGCTATTTCCTCATTTTCAATTGCCTCATAGTGTGTTATTAATGTAGTTTCAGTGACAATTTTATTTTACACACAATGAGAAAAGGACATTAAAAAAGCTGGATTTCTGGGAAGATCATGAAGTTTATCAGGCAAGGTTCAGGTAGCCATGTCAACAATCTGTTTGTCTGGTGATCCTCAACAGGGTATGCATATGATACATGCGTGTGTGTGTGTGTGTGTGTGTGTGTCTTTGTGTCTGTGTCTGTGTCTGTGTGCATGCATCACTCATTTATAAATAATATAAGAAAAACGTGGTTCATATGTAAGAGAAAAATCCCATTGAACTATAACAGTCCCAGATGTTTGGTTTTTTTTGTACAGTGTATATGCAGAAAGTAGCTTCCTCTTAAACAGCTTGCAAACCCCCTAGACTGTTCAGTGTACTCATCAATCCAGAGCCACCAGAAAGCAGACAGAGCAGTGCTATATATATATAACCAGGCCTTGAATGTTTGTATACTTTTAGTAAACACAGTTATTTGGTACCCAGCTGTGCCTCTATGCTATTTTTCATACTGGTTTTGTTGTTTAAAGATCAAAAAGCACAGACATACAATATAGAGAGGAAATGGTGTACTGTAAAGACAGGAAATGAAGAGGCAAAACAGGTAATTTAAAAATCTCTCTGGCACCTCTCCAAAACACAAAATACAACTGTAGATATATTCTTGAATATGACATTATGTACCTTTTGCAAGTCCAGAATATCAGCAGTGTTTGGTTTATGTTACTCAAACTTCTAAATAGTGAAGTTCTCTTAGCATTGGCTTCCACAACTTCATTATCTTTTGTGCCATCAGCTACGAGAGGCTCAAAGAAGCCATTTTTAACTTCAAATATGGCTATTATAATAATTGAATTTCAAAATGCATTTTGCATCATGTCTGGATGTGAATATATTTTTCTTCTAGTCTTCTTTCCTTCACAATAATGCAAACTGTGTCACAGATTGTTGAGAATTTTGTTGCAGTGAGAGTTTATTACTGATTTCTCCATAAATCACATGAAATTATCTCACAAACAGAAAAAAAAAAATATATAGCTGGAAGGTGATTGATGTATGTAAAGCTAATATCAGTGAGAACTTTTCATTTGAGCACAAATGGCAGGAATGAGAAAGCTCCTCTATGTAGTGGCTGCCCAAAACTTGGGAGGCCCATCCAGGGTGTGGTATTCATGGCAATCATATGGATTCAATGGGGATTGAAAGCAAGCACAATAGACTAGAGAATGGCTGGATGTGAGTGGAAAATTAGCCAGGGAAAGGTATAAGAAAGAGTTATGCATTTTGCCGAGGGAAGAGGTCACCTTTACACACTGTCCCATGAAGGTAAACTAAGAGTTATGAACAAGGAATTTCCATATTGTTTGTTTCTATTACATGCCAAAAAGGTTTTTAGACCATGAGATAGCTTCTTTCTTAATTTGTGTGCGGGCTTTTGTTGTGTGGCTTTTCCACCTTGTGGCGAAAACTGCATTTCAAGCCTTGAAGTCTTACCCCTTGAACCAAAAAACATCAATGTTATTATGTTTAAGTTCTGTAACTATCATAAGACATGCACAACATAAATCTGTAATGCTCAAATCCAGTCTCTTGTATTCTCTGAGTCTTATCTTTTATGCAAATAGAACCAGCCCAAGTAAGTGAATCCTTATGCAGCAAAAAATCCAATTACTTCTCTGTGTGCTCCACCTGAATAAAAACTCCTTGATGTGGGCATGAAAAATGCTTTTACTTCATATTCAGCTTTGTTAGGCTGCAAATAAAACGCGTGGGCATGTGTTGATGCACTTGTCTAGAAAGTACAAATGACACAAGCATTATTATTGCACACATATAGTGCCAAAATTTATTGTAAATCTACATTTTTCTCCAAATGAAGTCAGTCTCACAGTAAAAGTGTGGCCTAAAGATGCATGTGAAGTTCCTGTTGACAATAAAGGCACCTGAAGGCACACACATCCAAAGGCAAGGTCTGGACCACAGTCACACCATGGGAGCATCTCTGACACTAAAAATGGGTTTATTTAAGTTCACAAAAACACTGAGCAAAGTAAAATGCAAGCGCACAGGGAGGGAGATGTTTTTAAACAGGCTGTGAAGTGAGCACTAAGGAAGAAAGATGCAAAGCAATGCATTTGAATACAAACATCTGGCATACATGAAAACAAAGGTTGTCTGGATAAAGTGAAAAAGCAGCTTCTCAAAACCTGGAGGTCCAAATGACAATTGACATTTAAATGAGAGGGTAGTATTTGAAATGCAAAAAAGTAAAGGAAATTTTAAAGATAAATTCTAGGTGGGTCAAAATAAGCACCAAAAGAGCAGAGTTGCCTGGTCTTTAGTTTACCTACATAGAGGAGAAATAAATGGAAATTTTGTTTAGATCACACTTTTTCTAGATATCTTCATGTACAATATAGACTCAATGGGAGTACTAATTCTTTATGTATCTGTCACTTTCTAATACAGCTATTGAACTAGAGAAAAGAAAAAAAAAAGTATAACTGACTGATATTTACTTTGAATTCCAGGAATAAAGACTGTCTTACTTGAAATATGGAAAATTATTTAGAAAATGTTGTTTGTATGTATGTGTTTTGTAAAGACTGATGGACAGGTATCTGTACATACCTGCATAGACATCTATGTATTTATAATGATGGCAAAAGAGAACTCTAAATTTAAACATATAATATATGTAACAATACATGACTTTTCTGAAATACCAATTTCAGTAGTGCATTGAGTCTTATATCTGTAATTGAATCCTGTGCAGGACAACTCTGAAGGATTCATTATTGCTATAAGAGTTCATGCATAAATTAATTTCTCATAATTTCCTTTTCCTAAATCTCTTTTCCAAGGAATCAGTGCCCACATTCAAAACCAAACCTCCTGCTCTCAGGAGTCCACCAGTGAAAGCTGCGCTTCTCCGTGGACGAAATTCTGGATCTGCTGCTGCAGGACTTGGAGCTCACCCAAAAGGGCTGGCCAAACCATATGTTACAACCTGCCCTGAAGGTGAAATAACTTGTTTCTTGTTAATAGATCCCTTGGGGCAGATTAGAGTGAAATGACACTGAATGACCGGTGTTTACATATACGTACATGTAAGGGTTATTTTAGAGCAATTTGGTTGCAATGGGAAGCAGGTATGTAGAGCTGTTTTGGTTATTATTATTATCTATAGTAATATAGCAATATAAAAGTATGAAAATACCACTTAACAGAATATATTAAGAAAAGCCAGAAAAAGAAAGAAAGGCTATGAGAAGAGTAGATAGTCTAGAGTAAATATATCACTCCCTTGTATCAATCCCTGGAAATGTATCAATCCCTGGATTCAGACTTAATTGTTGCAATTTCAATGTCTCTTGGTTGAGGTGGTGGTCACAGACTTGATCCATTGGGAGTTGGGGAATGCCCCTGAAACACAAAGTTCAATTGGTTTGTACACAATTGGTTTCGGTGGAATGCCCAGGTACCTTCTCTGGGCTGGAGAAGGAGTTATACGCTGTCTATTTCAACACTGTGTTGCTGTTGTAACACTGTGAATCTTGTGCAGTCCCCTGGTGGAAGGCTCAGGATTGAAGTCTGGGGGCACTTTGGGGGTCTTTGATGGTTCATGACCCTTTCTAAGACATGAGGGCTGCTTCTCTCATCAGCATAGTTGAGCCAGTTATGCCCCATCACAAGGGATGAATTACCCTCAGGCCTTCACCTAAATGTGACCTTCTCTGGGGCCGGGGTGGGCGCGGGGGGGAATGTCGTTTTACAACTGAACCAGTTGTGTAAGGGAGGACATTGGCATGATAAAAAGCACTATCCCACCTCGGAAGGATCTGCTTCTTATCAGCCTCCTCCCTTATCTTGTTCAAAATCCAGAGACTCCGATGCTCACCTCCTCTGTCTCGTGGATCAAAGGTTTCACCACCACATCCAAAATCTCTTCTCCTCCCTTTCAGTTTGGGGGCTGCAAACCTGGCCCCAGAAAAGCACCCTCTGCTTTTGCAAACGGCCAGCTGTTTGAGTCATTTCCAATTAACTTTTCAGTCTCTCACACCCTCCCAAAATGGGTGAAGCACTAAATCAGCTAGCAAGCCATATTTATGGTTTTAAGGATAAGCAGATGGCAGGCTGGGGGTTTTGGAAAGGTTTCACCTTTACCCATAGCCCTTCACCTGCCTCACTCCTCCATATCCCATTTGCCTCACAATTGCCAGTCTCCAGCCCCTGAATCCCACCTCTGCTCTAAAGAAAAAAAAAAACATAAGAGAAAAAGCACGATAATGCCAAAAGTGAAAGTCTTATACTAAAAAGGATCAATTTTTTCCCCAATGAGACATTTGTTTTCACACAGAAATTCCTTTTCAGCTAAACAAGCAGAATCATTACCTTCTTTTCAAATAAATTATATTTTCAGACAATACTTGAAAATAGAAAAATATTTTCTGCAAACATTTCTGTAGAGCGAAGGCCTTCTGAGCTCTACTGATATCAGTTTCAGTGGGTTTATCCCCTAATTCCTTTTTGGGCAACACTCTCCTTAACCTTAATGATGAGTTAAGTCTCAAGATTTGGCATGAAAAGTTTCACTATAGCCCTGCTACAAGACACATACATAGATTGTTTTATTCATAAATACACCTAAACACCCCCCATTCCCCAACATGTACATTTATAAACTGAAGAGCAATAATCCATTTTAATATAATCTCACATACTGAAGAGAAGAAATATCCTTTTTCCATCTGTCAATTAAAATATTCACCTGAAGTGAACAATAAACTTTTAGATAATTCTCCTCAATCTCATTGCTCCAAGACAAATATATTTGCTTGTTTATAATAATTTAAAAAAAAAAAAAAAAAATCACAGCATACTAAGTCCAGCATGCATAAAATTTTAAGAATCATTATTTAGTACAGAAGATGTCCATTAACACTGCCCTTATCACATATTTGTTTTAGAATTCCCTATGTCTTCTTTGTAAGGATCAATTGGTTTATTTCTTTACTTCTATCTCTTTATTTTATTTACTAATACAGCATTTCACTTAATGTGTCACATTTTCTCAAGATGCCTTACAATAAAAGTCTTAATAATTTCAGACATTTTAGCTGGCAATCATTTATGTATGTATGTATGTGTGTTAGCAATTAAGGCTACCTCTAATATTAACCTAATCAAGCTCCGGTTTCTGGTTAAGTAATCATCACTTTTGCTTCAGTGAGATCCTGTCTTTTATATATATATTTTTTTTTTAACATGTATACATACATGCATGCATAAAGTATAATAATGGGCAGAAAAAGTTTCCTTTGGTTGTATTTTCTCCTTGTTTTTCTAAACGTATTTTCAAAAAAAAAGCAACAGCATTCATGGCCTATCTGCACTTAAGAATGAAGAAACATACATGTTGTTTTTGTCTCAAACCTCCTTTCCACTAACATCACTTTGTTCCCAATATTAGATAGAATAATGGGTTTTAAGAAGTTGTTGATGACTGTGCACTAATTCATGAAAGAGAAAAAAAAATCCCTGAAATCTAGTTCAGCCAGGAAAATAGTAGGTAGCATATTACCTGAACAACAGCAAGGACTTGAAATGATGCAAAAATATCAAAATTGCCCCTCTCCAGTAATGAGGCCCACTTAGGTATTTTCAAAATCCTGCTGTTGCACACACTGGTGGAGGGAGGTTCCCTGCTGACCACTGGTGCCACCACTGTTGAGCACTGAAGGAAGGGAAGCAGAAAATTCTGCAACATGAGATGAGGAATGCTCGTACTGGTGATTGAAAAATAATCTGCAAAGGTTACTGAGTTGGATGGTGTCATGAACAACTTCCTGCTTTGCCTGGCAGATGGGCTGTGCCATAGAGATGGTCTTTCAGGGTGCGGGACCTGATTAGTGTATTTTACCTTGAAGATCAAAAGAAGATTAATTCCGTACTTCAGAAACCCTGCAGGGAATTCTCTGTTTACTCACACACACATCGCTGTACTGCTTTCCTGAGATGACAGGAATGCCCTTCAGTCACCAGATTTAGAGTTTAGAATAGCCTTCAATGCCTTCCCCAGATACAAGATCAGCTCTCTGAAGGAAGCTTTATTGGAAAACACCTCAGAAATCAAGAATCTCTCTACAGAAGGAAATGTGGCATTACACCCCTGAAAAAAAGTGGTTTACTTCTCCTTTACAATGATTAAAGGGCAGAGCAGGGAGCAGAGAGATATTTTCAAAGGAAAGAATTATTTCATCATATAGCTAATCACTTTCGTTTAATGTAATTTAGAAATTCCTGATGTTGGATAGATAAATAAGGAGCATAAATTGCTGGTGACAGAGACAGGATCAGAGAGATTATAAGGACTGTGGAATGTATGTTTTATCTCCACAAACAGATTTTAATACCCTCTGTTTTATTTCTGTACAAAATTAGGCTAGATTACCTTTGCCTAGTAGAGATAATTATCTTTTATAAAAGAGAAGAATGCATAATTTTTGAGGGAAATATAATATCTTATGACATAGCTTTAGACCACCCACACAGCAAGCTATGGAAACCAATAATGTTAAGCCAAAATATGGTTAAATCACTAAACAAAGCTTTTGTCTTTTTATGTGCCTTGCATTGTGTAATAGAAACAACATGAGTTGGTTGTGAACTGTTTAGAAATTTTGAGGCCACTATTCTTTCCTGTCTATGATACAGTAATTATTTTTCCAAATAGAAAATTAATTTTCAGTACAAATGTACAATCCAATGTATTCTGAAAACAAGCCTCCAGTTTAAAAGGGAAAAGATTTCCATCTATTTTTAGGGCTGCATATCTTTTACTACCCGATATCACATCAAAATCCACTTTGATGTAAAGGATTAATGAAGGAAAAGGATGCAAGTATTTATATACTTCTTATTGGAACCTGGTTTTCTCTTTACCTAAAAATGAGAATCACTGTTGATCTTATCCTCACCATACATAGCACTGATTTTCAAGATTATTGCTGCAAGAAAGATCTCACACCCCTGTACATTATGTAATTCATGCTTAAGAAGCAAAAAGGGCATGCTCTGTGTAAAGTAGGCACCATGCACCCCCATTCATGTCCCCAGGAAAGGGGCATAGAAACTTGGGAGGTGAATTCAAGACCAGCTTCCCTCAATCAAGGATGGTTCTCAACCAAAAGCCCTGAAGACACTGGGAAAAGTTATCCTGAATTAAAACGAGACTTTGATTGTTTTCCTAGATAGAAAGGAGGGAGCATCAACAAAAGAGCCATTATCTGTGAGTTATAGAATCATAAAGTTTGGAAAAGACCTCTAGGATATTCAAATCCAACCATTAACCTTACACTCCCAGGTTCACCACTAAACCATGTCCCTAAGTACTACGTCCACAGGTTTTTTGACCACCTCCAGGGATGAAACGACTCCACCACTGCCCTAGGCAGCCTGTTATAATGCCTGACCACCCTTTCAGTGAAGAAGTTTTCCTAATAACTCGAAGACGGTGCATGGTGATTCTTGGGGCTATTCTGTGTAGGGCCAGAAGCTGGATTTTTGTGGGCCCCTTCAAACTCAGGATATTCTCTGATTCTATGACTTTTTCAAAAACAGGCATAAAATCTGATTTACAAACATTCGCATTTATCTAAAAAGCTCAGAATATGGCATCCTTAATTAGAGTCAGAATTAAATTTAATACCTTTTTCTGCTAGGAGTTCCACTGGCTTCAGCAGAATCATCAGGGGAAGAAGCAGTCAGCAACTTCATTCATGCACAGATTACAAACCCTATGGTTTTATTTCTCTACATTTATTTGTAGAGAAAGTAAATCACTTGCCCGTTGGGGCAAACAGCTTTTAGGGTTAAGGAAAGCAATGATTTTCTTTCCTTGACCCTGTTTTTGTTCTTGCTCTAATAACAAAAATATTTCCAAGATGAAGTTCCAATCCTATTCCTGAATTTATTCTGGGAAATGTTTTTGCTTGTCAGACCTGCGACTTTACTTAAGATAAAAGAGTCCTGTGCCCTCTGCACTTCCTCGAGTAACAGTGCTTGATTCAGTGAACAACCAGCCTGAGTTGAAAGCAATGATTAAGCTTGGCTTAAGTTGTGAGAATCATATCAAAACTCCTTAAATTCAGTCCAGTGTAATGAAAACTTTTCCTTTAATAAAAAAATTATGAGCTTTTAAAATGAAAGTTAAAACTAGTGATCTGAATTAAATTTTAGCTGTGACCTCAGGTTTTGTTGTTTTACTTTTTAAAGCTGGGGAGTTGTAAGCTATTGGCTAAAAATTCAGTGAAAGCTTGAATAAACCAGATTCTCTAACTCATATTTTTGCACAAGAGAAAAAAAATTAATTGTGTGAAGTCAGGTAAAACTGTAAAACCACATAGTACTTTATCCTTCTCTTCAAGTTAGCACAAATGAGAGCATACTCGGATATAAGGAAAGGAAATTGTATGCTAATACATCATGCCCATATGAGATAGGTTTAATTCAGTTTCCCACGACTCTTCAGGTGATGAAAGCAAAAGCATGAGGACACATCCAAAACGCTATCAGCACTGGAGTGGGGTGTCTAAACCTGCGTCCAAACACTTGATCAGGAGCTGGGAGCTCATTGTCTCTTCCTCACCTGCACAGAAGAGAGCACAAGCTGCATCTCCCCAGGTACCCATGCTTGAAAAGAAAGGAAATGGCTTCACTCTGTTTTATTATTTATTTATCTGAAGCCTGGGTTTGGGCATTCATAACAAAATTACTAAATTGCAAGAAACCTACATTTTAATGGGACAGTTACTTTCTAACATTTTTTAATTACATTTACATTGTTCTGACACTAAGTAGATGTAGAAACCCTTCCCATGCACCAAAAAAAACTAGCCTAGCTTAGATCACCTCTGTGAGTTAAAGACATCTCTTTGCTGTTGAGACACAGAGTTTGTGCAAGAGAGGCACATAAACCTGCAAAACTTTTCATTTTTAGATCTAAAGAGCTAAATGTTTCACTGAGGCTATTCATATTAACATGATAATGGGCTTAAAGGCTTTGCTGGTCTGAGGCTTCTAGTATGTACATGTTTATTCTTTTTTATGAGTATACTCATGTATTCTTCCTTTGTGGAGTAAGGTTATACCACTGCTAAGGCTCCTTTGTTATGTTTAAAACACTGGCAAAAGAAAGACATTAAAAGGTCTATTTTCTGTAAATTGCACCAATTGTGTAGCCGCAGAGGAAATTTGTGGGATCGCAGCCTTTGAAGACACGTGCTGCCTGTCAGTGTATGCCTTTGCCCCTGACATGCTGTGGCATCAAGTGAAGAAATCAAATGGGGATCTCTTTCTGATGCCACATGTGTTCATGCACAGTGGACCATGTGTAGAATCATAAACTCTTGGAGTGGTTTGGGTTGGAAGGCACCTTAAAGACCACCTAGTTGTAATACCCCTGTCATTGGC
>JAXCHO010000145.1:9532500-9635000 GCA_036630365.1 Acanthiza pusilla
TGGCACATCTGGAATTTCCCCCCAGATTTCCTCCAACATGCATTGCACATCTTGCTTCTAAGAAGTTAGTGGTCTATTTACAGTATGGGGCTTCTTGTAAAGGTTTTCATGTTGTTGTATGTGTTTTTGTGAGTTTTTTACAAACCAAGAAGAGCTCCTGACTACTTACACACCATGCAATATGTATGTCAGAATGACCTAGTTCTTGAAAGATAATACCAGACGTCCTGTGCTCAAAAATACCTACACTAATGTTACAACCACCACTATCACTGTTTATGTTCTAATCAGCGGTCACAATGTCTTTTTATATCAGCACTTGCATTGTTTTGGAATGGAGTCTCAAAGAGAGAGAAGAAAACACACACTTTAACTGGGCCAGCGACTGACATTTCTATAGAAAATATTCAGGAAAAAAAATCAGTTTTCTAAGTACTAGAGCTCTTTGACCTCTGCAGTACCTGCAAAAGAGGCCAGATATACTTTTGAGATGCTGTATGGACGCTTCAGAATCCTATTTCTCAGTTGACATTTGAAACATAATTTTTTTCTAGGCAGGGCCAAAGTCATCACTATTTTTTCCCTGATATTTTTTCTTGGCAGTCAAAACTTAGATAATTGCACATCCACCTATTGGCAGTCAGGACTTATTTAAGTCCATGTATTAGCTAAACTTTTCTTCTGTAGGCTCATCTGAATAACTGACCCATCTCTATTGTCTCATGAGCTGTAAAATTCACATCTAGAATAAACTTTTCACCAAAAATATTTAAGGAGTTTGAATGGTCAGCAAACAGATTTAATTGGAAAATAAGTACTTTCATTGGAGGAATATATTACAGGAAAAAAGAGATCTGTTGCCTTCTCTAAAAACAGCACTTCTTAACTGGATCTTCAGAATACCTTCTAGATTTAAAAATCTCAATAAATAGTTAATAGGCTTGAGTACAGCTTGTGCTGGCACAGAAACTCAATACCTGTTGTTTAAGAAAATGTTCCATTGATCATTTAAAATAAGTGCCTATCACAGCTAAAGGGGTGTCAGCCATACATGTTACGCTTTATCTGCAGTCCATATACAAATAAAATAACCTACCCATATAGTAAATAATTATTTTGTCCAACCACCTTCTGGCAGGTATAAAATCTGAGACAGCTGGTTAGTCAGTTCCTTAGGGCTAGCTAGCTGCTCTAAAAATCACTTCTTTTCCTTTTCTCTGTTTTCTGTGTTTTCTGTTGGGGTTTTTTTGTTGTTTGGTTTGTTGGTTTTTTTTTTTTTTTTTTTTTGTCTTTTCACAGCACATTTCCAGATACAGAATCTCTGAGCTAATTATCAGGGCTGGGATTCTCAACTTAATCATCACTACCAATTCCCTGGAGAACAGTGACATCTAAGAGCTAACCCCTGCCATGCTGAATCACAGTCACACGGATGAAGAGCCAAATTCCACTGAGATTTTCAAAGGAGGAGTCCTATAAACAAATTTAATAAAATTCTATACTTTACAATTGAAGTGTAAACCAGGAGACAATAGCTGATAAAATGCTATTTAAAATTAAAGCATGAACATTACAGATTATTACTTTAACACGGCTTCAGGGAAGAGAGAGTTCTGTCTGCATTGTCTAAATGCAGTTCTACAGTGCAATGTCTGTAAGAATTAGCTCATTCTACATTCTCCATTAGTTGAAGAAAGGTGGACAGATACACAATCGACTAAGTTGCTGTAACTTTGCACAGAGCATTAAATAAAGAGCAGAGAAAGGTAGACTGCAGAATTCTTTCTCCCCATCATCCTCATTAAATTTCATTACAATAGGGAATGGTGTCACTGGTGCTTTAGTTATCTGCTGAGAATTCAATTCAATATTCAGCTTGAGTACTTTCTGTATGTTGCTGCCTATATTTGCAGGTACACAGGATGACATGCAGTTATGTGATCCCAGTAAATGCCAGGTTTAATTGTTTTGTAATCATTCCATGAAATCATTTATTTTGCATGAATAAACACAGATGCTTATACTCTCTGCTGGTGTAAATTTTAATGGTTCCACTGACACCAGTGGAGGTGTGCTAATTTACACCAGATGGAGATTTGGCCCGATTATTTGAGGACCTGAGGTATTTGGCAAAGACTCAACAGGCAAGACAGAATTGTGAAGTTTCCTCCTAGGGCATTTCAGCAATAAATTACATTTTATACAGAAACTTCAGCTATCTGGATGTAAAATCTTCCTGGAATAACTGCAGCAAATTAGTTGGTCTGTCAGATGAATGATATTTGCTACAGTACTTGCAGATGTTCAGTCCTGTGTGAGATTCCTTTAATGCAACTGTCTATAACAAAGACACATTTATCACACTTACAGCTGTCTAACCTTTAACTATTATTGTTCAGATGGAAGAAACTTCTTTACCAGAATTCTAAACTATGCTGTTATATTTCGTTATGGTTTGGGTATCAGCAGCAGCATTGGCAGTTTACAAGATTAGTGTTCATCATGAACTGTTTGGTGTGTTTTTAAGGCTGCAGCTTTGGGAGTTTTTAAAATACGTCAAAATTTATGGTTAAGTTTTTTAAGAATAAGTGTCTTTTTAGTATGCATCATAGAACAAAGAATTTAAGAAGGTGTCCTAAATGAACAGGGAAAGTTAAAGTCGATCATTTAAGCAACTTAGCCCTAGATATTTTCTCTCCATTTTACAGTAGTTACAATTTCATAATATTGGAGCACCTTGCCTATTGCTTGATTTGTGACTTTGACAGCAGTACAGTAAGAAGGAAGACACTCTTTTTCACAAAATTTTAGTGAAAGATGCGAGCTTTCTTGCCAAGAAACCATGGTGTAATTCATTGAGATTTCAGACTGAGCAGGGAAGTCATACATACATGGGCACAATCTTATACATCTATATAGAGGATCATAAAACAAATAAAAGTTGAATGATTGAAGAACATGAAAGAGAAAAAGAAGCTCTAATTTTTATTCTCAATACTGCCACAATCACCTTTATTCTCACTTTCTTTCCCTTTCTCTGGCCAAATTTTAAGAAAAGCAATATTTTGTCAACTGTTAATTTGTTCCATTTTGGAGAATCCTCTCAAATGGGGTCAGTCACACCAAGTATCATAGTAACTGCAAGAAATTCTGCTCTATAACCTCAAAAAGAACTGTTTCTCTGCATGTTATTAGGACATAGTTGTTGTGTCACAAACCTATCCTCAGCTGTTTCTAGATGAAATTCTATAGCCAGATGAACTTGGTGACAGTCAAGTTAAACAACAGGAACACTTGATTAGATTTTAAATGTTTCCAAAAAGGAGAAAAATAAGTTTTAATCTACGATTTCAGTAATCAGTGCAGTGTGATGTGCTAAACAATCAGAAGGACAATCCTATATAGATTACGCTAATTTTTCTGGTGTACTTCTAGCTCTCTGTAGCATCATGGCTCCATATAATAAGTAAAGATGCATATTGTTTGGTTTCATTCCACCTGCTGGAGAAGGATCTGACCCCTACTTGTGTTTCTCTGAGAAGCAATAGAGGAGATATTTTTTCAGGAGGTATTATTTTCGTACCCTTTTCCTTCCTGAGTACATATGAACAGTATAGAGCTTTTCTTCCAAACTACCCTCTGATGAGGAAGAATCTGACTTGGAGCTTTTTCTGTTGCATAGGTTATACTGCAGCAGATGGACAACTAGCAACCACCTTTAAACAACCATCTCCCACTGATTACTTTGGTCCAACCAGGCAAACAGCTTTAAAGGAAGAAAACTACTTTTACTATTTACACCATATTTTAAAATATTTTTGTGTATTTATATGAAGTCAAACATCCCAGGAGATTCTGAACAGATCTTTGTCAAATGTTTCTTAAATTCTGCCTGTGAAATCATGCCTATCTTGACTGATTAAATATCTTTACAGAAATCAGGTCCCTCATCTTCTCCAGTGGAAAGTGCCAAAGGCGGATGCTTTACTATCTGCTTGGATGCTCATTCCTTTGTTCCTGTCCACAAAGCTGAATTAGGGATGTTTCATGGTGATCTTGGTGCTGCTACTTGCACAATTGCATACATATGTATTACAGTGCGTGGGCTGTCATTACCCCCACTATTTCATGCAAATTAAATTCCAAGAACAGGTTGGTGATGAAAAGGTCTCCTTGAGGGATCCACATGAGCTTGGAAGCAGGCTTATCTATTTAAAAATATCTTCCAGCTATTTTACGACCTTAAGCTTAAATCTTTTCATGGAATTTTAAACCAAAATATGATGAACACTCAGAATCTGACATCTGATATCCATGAGATAAAGACTCGGGCTCTTCACAGTGAATTCACGTATCTTTTATCTATCTGTTTCTAAAAAACAACTATGGTTTGCAGTAGCCTCCCACTTGAGGAATAAACTTCACTGTTTCCTTCCAAATAAAGCCAGCTGTGGCTCTGAAGGCTAAGCTGCACAGATGGGCAAGGACTAACACAGGCCCTGCAGAGGCACAGTCCCCTGAGTGAAATTCATCTTCAGGTTCTCTGCCCCAGGATGCTGCTGCACACAGGTTCCTCTTCAAGCCTATGACTTGAAGGATCTGCTTTTCCAATGACGGGGAACTATGACAAGGTTCCACAGCCGGGTTTGGGGGTAACTCCTCTATACTTATGGCACAGTAATGCTGTCTTTTACTTGGCAAACTGCTTCTGCTTCACTTTAATTTTCACAGTTGAGTGTGCTAACCGCTATCTCCCTTCCTGTAATGCCAGGTCTGCCAATGTTTTATACCCCTATCCTATGACTTTGTATGAGATTTTACAAGGTGAAGTGCTGGGTCCTTGTTCTTGGGTCATAACAACCCCATGCAGGACATGGGGCAGACCAGCTGAAAAATGGCCCAGCACGGCGGACCTCAGGGTGCTGGCTGAGCGCATCTAAACATGATGCAGCAGTGTGCTCAGGTGGCCAAGAAGGCCAACGGCACTCTGGCCTGAATCAGCAACGTTGTGGCCGGCAGAACCAGAGCAGTGACTATCCCCCTGTACTCAGCACTAGTGAGGCAGAAACTCAAGTACTGGGTTCAGTTTTGGGCCACCACACAATCAGAAAGAGGCGGAAGTGCTGGAGCAAGACCAGAGAAAGGCAACAGAGCTGGGCAAGGGCCTGACGAAAATGCATGGTGAGGAGCTGCTGAGGGACCTGGGGGTGTTCAGCCTGGAGAAAAAAGAAGCTCAGGGGAAACCTTCTCACTCTCTACAACTGCCTGAAAGGAAGTTGTAGCCATCTTGGAGTCGGTTTCTGCTCCCAAATGACAAGTGAAAGGTCAAGAGGAAACAATCTCAAGCTGAGGCAGGAGAGGTTTAATTTGGATATCAGGAAAAATTTCCATACCAAAACAGTGGGCAAGCCCTGACACAGTTTGCCCAGGGCAATGGTGGAGGCACCATCCCCAGAAAGTCTTCAAGAAGATGTGTAGATGTAGTGTTTTAAGGACATGGTTCAGTGGTGGGCTTGAAAGCCTTGGGTTAATGGTTGGACTCGATGATCTTAAAGGTCTTTTCCAACCTAAATTGTTCTATGATTCTATGACTTGGCTAAGGAGTTTGTCACAAACAGGTTTGTGGGTAGGGCTCCACTGCAGACTGCTAACATTTCATTACAAGCAGCTCAGCCTTCCTTGTAAAGCCTTTTAAACTCGGTCTGAAAAGCAGTGCTTGGCTCTGATGTCTGGTCCTGCTTCTCACTGAATGTGCTTTAAGCAAGCTGGCAATGACTAGCACGTAAATCCCTTTCGTCAAGCACAAGGCAAAATGTGTGAGACCACTTTGAGCTTTGACACAGAGCTGGGTGTCCTTCCAACCTATTGTCTGACATCTCTTAAAACTGCACCTAAGTGTACCAGAGGGTTTAGCTGAGAAAGAAGAGCATCTTCAGGGCAGAGTAGTAGCAGACATGTCCTGGAGGGCCTTGAACTTTTAGGGTTAAAAAGAAAGAAAAGTGAGAAACATTGACAGCAAGGAATAGGAAACCTCATGTGGGACCCTGTGAGCAGATAAAGTGTCTGTGAGGCCTCATGCTGGGACTTCATCTGGTTTAGAGAATCCCTTGAATTTTTGGGTATTCACGTAAAAGATGCTTCTGCTAAAATCACTGGCACCACCTTTTTGTTCCCTTGTCTAGCTAAAAAAGTCATGTTATTCTTGTAGACCTAATTATCTAATTGTTATTTGAATGCTCCTAAACCCTTTTGCTGTTCATTTAGCAGGTTACCAGTGAGGCTAATGACAACAAGAAAATTGCTCTGAAAGGAGTTGCCTGTGTACTGTGCTGTATCATAAATATAGATGAATGCAAAGTAAGAAGCTACACATAAAATGCAAATGAGCAGGGAATGAGATTCAGTTGCTCACCAGAGATTCAGATCTTGATGGAGTAGCCTCTGTAGGGCTACTGAGCAAAAAAAAAGGGTTATGTTTCAACTCTCCAGCTGCTGCTGAGTAGGGACTGCAGCCTGTCATAGAGCACTAATTGAACAGGATGCTGCTGGAAGGAAATATGTGTCAGTGCCAGTCCCCCAGCGAAAAGCCAGAAGGCAGATTCATGGAGGAGCATCAAACAATGAACTGCTTGGGTCAAAAGTGTAACCTCAAATGCAAAAAAAAAGTCAGGAGGGTAAGCATCCATGGGACAACTCCCCAGTGGCTGAAGAAAGTAAAAGAAGATTAAAATGCCCTGAAGATTTAAGTGGCCTCTGCAAGAGGAGAGGCAGAAAGACCACTGAAGGGAATAATCAACAGTCACAGGAGGGAGTTACTCAATACAATACAATTTATTTCACTTTACATCTTTAACACAAACCAACACCCACACCATTTCCCTGGCTTAAGCACCCCAAGACATTCAGTGTTAAGTGGAAAATTGCAGGAGATGATGGAGGGAGAGCAGGCACTATACGCCTGTCCCATCCATCTCTACAGCAGGCAGGGGTGCAGAAATGACAGAACACAGGCACTTCAGGCAACAGTTTTGGAAGCACCAAATGTCCGTACACCTAAAGTACCTTTGTGTGTTGTGATATTTTAAATTATTGTCATTATCTAGTCTCTTCAAAACTAGAACCAGTGCTCAAAACACTGAGGTCTTCCAGATAGCTGGCCTGAAACACCCAAAAGGACTTTGAGTTCCAAAGACTTTTCTATTAACCTAGAAAATCTCACATATATGGCTGACAAAATAATCACAGCTGTTCTGCAAAGATAGCAGTAATTTGAAGAGGTGCGTCAATGGAACCTGCAACCTTTAGTCAGCTTGAGCTAAAAACACCATTCCACAATCAAAGATACAAACCTTTTTCATACCTCCTCAAGTCCATGTCTCTATTTGGGCATACAGGACAGTCAATTTTGTTATGATCTGCAACGCATGAGTCGCAAGACTACATAAAGGTTTTGTAGCAGGTGCATTTCAACAGCACCTCAGAACTTGGTGTGGACAGCTTAGACATGAATTTTCTGCTTCAGGACTGCAAAGTCTTTGATCAGCTTCCTAATTTTCTGCAACTATTAATATTTGTATTTCACTTTTTTTTTACTATCTTGTGAATAAACTCCTAGGTCATTAGCACCTAGGACTGGGATCAAGAAGCCCATCTAGATCACTGTTACAAAAAATTGTTCTGCTGTCATTTATTTGCTGAGTTAAGTGTGTTGCATGTGGTCAGATGTGTTATTCAGGTACATAAAATGTACAAGTTGTAGTTTTTTAACATTATCCCAAAATCTCTCTTTATTTGCAGAGAAGATGATATTCTTGTGCATTTTTTCTCAGTATTGCAATGTGCACTGAGAGAGTTTGATGTTCCTTAAGCAGACCTACTGTGTAATTCAGATAGTTTATTATTACTAACCATCCCTTCATTAATAACCTTCTCCCAGAGAGGTACTAGGAATCTGCAAATCACTTTCACCAAGGGAAAACAATTTTATATTTTGGATATTGTTTTTGTTTCCTAAAACTTCTGTACAAAATCAGGTACGTTCCTGAAATCACTGTAATTGCAGAGATACGGGGGAGAAGGCCAGGGAAATCATTCCTGTTCCAGTAATATGGAAAAGTTCTTTGCTGCTGAATCCCTTTCCTTTCAGGGGCAGCCCTGTTAACAGCCCTATCTACATCTTATGGAAGAACAAAAATCAAGCCTAGTTGAAAGGCGATGTATACAAAGGAAAACTTGAAGGGGAAATATGAAAATTTATTTTTCAAAGTTGTTGCTTTTTTCTGAGCTAGCATCTATTTGAATACGGCTGTTGCACAAGAATCCACTGATGTGATTTAAAAATAAAAAGACTCTAGCAAAATAAGAGTGGTTTTCATTATTTCTCCATTGGGAATATCTGGCCTCGTTAGTATATTCCAGCTTCATTGTTAGCAGCCAAATGTTAAATAATAAACAAAGCATTTCCTCCTAAATTAAATGAAGCTTTTGAATTATGTATCTGTAATGCTCACCCCTCTGCTGAGAACAAAGGGTTAAACAGCATGAAATATTACCTCTCTGTGAGAGAGGAGAGATTGAATTTCAGAAGGCAAGATCTTACAGCGTATCCTGACTCAGACATGCTTTTACTGATTCAGCCGCAGCATTCACTTGGAAAGCTTTACATCATGGCCTTGGCAGACACCCAGGCTTTCCCAGTGCAAGCTGCTATTTTTCCTTTAGCTTACCAAAAATAGCCATGCATAGACTTAGTGTACTTGGTTTGCTGGTGTTTACAGGCATGCAAGTGTTTTCAGGATTGCTCTGGGCAGTCAGAGACTATTACAGGTTGGAGACAAATGGGGGAAATATGGGATTTCTTTGGAGGCAGAGACACCCACTCCAGAGTATGGTACTTTGGAGACCTCTAAGCATCTGCCCCATTGCAGTGTCCCCATCACCCACATGTGTGCTCTCAGCTCAGGGTCAGCCTTTCCATATGGTTCTGATAATTTCCAAGGGGCTAATTGCTCCCCTTCCCAGTCATTGGATACCCAGACTGATTCCAGTCATGGTACACTGAGCATCAGGGAGGACTTTCTTCAGAGTGAGAAGCGAAATTCTGGCTTTAAAATTTTGAGAAAAAAAATCATCATCTGCTACATGAAAGGATGAGCATCACAATGATATCTCCATACAGATCTGCTGACCTTTTTCCAGGCCCTTTTCCTACAGCTGGGAGGACAGAGCCTCAGCTGCTGTCACAGCTGTCATACATTACAGCTCCTGGGCAAACAGAGCTGCCTTCTGCTTCATGCACTGTGACATGAAGCGACTGACACACCCCAGTGCAGAGGATCTTGGGTATGTAGCACAAAAAATTTTGAAAGGAGACCAGCAAGATGCCTAAACCAGGACAATCTTAATGCTCAGCTGCCAACACAGGCATCCCCGACATGCTTCTTATCTGGGGGGCACAGAAAACACCAGCATGAGCATCTTGGCCACCACAGGACTTCCTAAGGCAAGATATCTAAAAGACAGAGTGTTCCTGCCAGCATTCAGGCTTGGAAGGCAGACTGCAATTTTAGAAGTAACACACAGTTGTTCCTTGACTGTGGAAGGCAGCTGGCAATAGCAATGAGCACTCAACAAGGTTTTCCTGAGACAGCTTACCTAAAACAAATCACAGCACGAGTTACAGCAAGAGGTTAGCACATATTTTTGCTTGAGCTTGCTATCAGCTGGCTTTGTTTTCTTCCTCACATGACTGCATGCCCTGCATCCAAGCCCAGGGTGGGTGCACCAGTCATCTCTGGTAGAAGGAAGAAAGGACCTAACAACCTGGTAGCTTTTGGCCCAATCTTTTTCAAGGACATTATCTGAATGTCATCTCAAGGTCCAGAAGACTGGTAAATGGAATAATTGCAAAATATTACAAGATGTCATAGCTCTCTCTGCTGTGTTACTTGTCTCATTGGTCATAACCACCCAACCCCTATGGCCCAAATCTGGAGAGGAAGAAAAAGACCAAGACACCAAGGCCAAATGGTGTGTCAACACAGTGTACTTGCTCCTCACCCTTCTCAACCCACCAGGGAAGAACAGTGACAAGCATTAGCCTAAAGCAGCTTGAATCTCAGCTGGAGTATGAGCTCTGCTGTGAGGGCAGTCGGGAAAGTGTCTCAGTCAGAGCTCACCCAAGGAAGGCAAAGACGCTGAGCAGATCTCTGCCTGGGAAATGTTTTCTTTTGGTTTTAGGAAAGGAAGTTGAGCGGGTTTTCTGGCAAGGAAGTTGAGTTCCCCATTTACTGACAGGAATTTTCTTGAAATTTTGTCATCTAGAAAACATGAGGAGGAACCTCATGTTTAAATCTTTTCATCCAAGGTTGTTTCCTTTTTTTTTTTTTTTTAAATTAATTTACAGGAGATCTTACAAAAGGCATGGGGAGGTTTAGGTTGGACATCAGGAAGAAATTCTTCACAGAAAGGGTGATTAGACCCAGGAATGGGCTACCCAGGAAGGTCACCATCCATAGAAGTGTTTAAGAAAAGATGGACATGGCACTTAGGGCTATGGTCTGATCGACACTGTGTTTGGTCATAGGTTGGACTTGATCTCAGAGTCCTGTTCCAACTTAACTGATTCTGTGATTCGCTTTCCAAGTGGAACAAAACACCTTATATCCTCCTGTGATATTGTTTATCCCTATGTCCCTCCTGTTGCATAGTCTCCTAACATGATAACTCTTGATTCATCACCTGATATGTTCCTTTGTTATTGTCCTTTCTTTTTATACATGCTGCTCGTAAGAGCTGGAAAGGAGAGGAGATCTGTGAAACCTGGCAAAAGGCAGTTTCTTTTAATTAATTCAATGTACAGGGTGGAAGGCTCTGTATGTACATTTGTCTGTACCTAGACACATCTGTGTGTGCATCTTTTGCTTTCAGAATTTTTTTTTAAAGGTATCCCTAAATGCTGACAATGCGAAACTAAAAGCCCCATGCAACTCTGGCAAGTTAGAAAGAGTAGGTTGGGCAGCCAGCACCAACCTTAATAATAAAAAATAACTGCCTGGGTCTGAACCAAGTATTTTCTCATCAGTATGCAGCACCACAGTGTAGGACAAGGAAAATGAGGAGTGGGAGGATATAAAATAACCAGTAAAAAGAAAAATGTCAACTGTGCCTTGGGCTTTCCTTCTGTTTCTCACAGCCCACTCCAAGCAATGCAGTTGAGGTATGCAACAGGCTGTGCACAGAGCAGGGGCAGCACGCATACAGCTGAAAACATCTGGTTAGCAGTTGCCTGGTTTTGTGCTGCAAGTCAGCCAACACCATCCACATTTCTAAGCCAGCCCTCAGCCATTGTTACAGAATGGTTTATGACTTGACTTCTCCTTTGTAATAGGTTAATTCCTCTTGCCAACAGTACTGCTGTCACTCTTTCATCTTTGCCACCCTGTTCAGCACGGCCTTCATCCACACATGCATACATACACTCAGGGCGATTGAGAGGGAGTTGTTTGCATAGGAGTATTTGATGCAAGTACCTTATATGAAATGCTAAACACCTTCCCCTCTTAAGGTTGCTCCTGACAAAGCAAACTATATTTATTTAGTTGTGTAATGCTGCTTTGCAGGCCTGAGTTTGGTATCAAAGGGGAAAACTGTGGCTTCAGTTATTTCCAGGTACTAAACAAGATGTATGTTAGTGTTATCTTTTTGCGAAACGTGGTTACATAAGGAAGTGCAGAAAAGTTGATGAACTCCCTTTGTTAGATTACCTGACCCAGCAAAGAGCAGCCCATCTGTCCTTTCCCTCTTTTCTATCATCCATGCCATCAGGAAAGTGGCTAGGGACAGTGTCCTGATCTTTCTTTAGTTATTCAATGGAGACGGTGGTGAGGAAAGAAGTCATCCCACAGTCATCCCTGATTACTGTTCTCGATTTTTTAATCTCTTCCATCCTGCTAAGAAACTGAGGTTTCAATGTGGCTGGAAGTCACTGGTAGTAGCACAAGGAAGCTCAAAAAAAGAGTAGAAAACAGCCAAATGGGCAGACAGGTGTCCATAAGCAGGTCCATACATAGGATAGGAAGAAAGATTCGTGAAGAAACTCGCTCTGGGCTCTTGGGGTTACACCAGACAAAGAACAGGGACACAGTCATGGAAATACAGCTGTGCACATGGAAGATGTGATAGACTGGCAAAGTCAAATTGCTTCAGAAGCAAAATTAACTGTGATTACTTGATGCAAGACATCACTCAAACCAATCAAATTGTTATTTTGGGAAATCATAAATTTGTATCCAGAGTCAGTTTGTCACTCATTAAAAACTTTTAAGAATGATTAGGAAATGAACTTAATAAGTAAATGTTCTCCTCTTTTTCATTTAATATCTTAAAATATATGATGATCTCATCTGGCTCTTACATGACCCCTGACCACATCACAGGTAATTATTTTAATTCTCATCCTTACTGCTGGTATTGGGCCCAGTCTAATTATTTCTTGTGCAAACATAGCTGAAGTCTCCCTGCCACCATCCCTACCTGGATGAAGAGTGTTAAATATACCCCAATATGGTACATCTGTATCTCACTCACTGCTTGCTTCCTGGGGCTGAGTAATGCTATGGTGATCACAAAGTACACAAAGAAGAAGAAAAAAGAGGAATCCTTATGAATCCTTATGCAACAATGAAAGGGGTGTAGTTCAGAGTGGACAAGCGATTTGTTCATATTGTAGGGTGAATTATTTTGGTGGCTACATGTAATAGATGAAAAGTTGTTACTTAGACCACACTCACTAAGCTTTTTCGCTTACTTGAAAAGTTGTTCGTGTTGGAAAATACCCTGCTGGAGGGACTTCACAGGTCAGTTTTGTGGATTTTCTTGTGTACTGCATATCTGTAGAATCAGCCTGGAGGTCTTGTTTTAAGGAGCTTCCATGAAAGGTAGCATTGTTACGCTATGCAGAAGTAAGCCCAGTCATTACTAAAATATCACTTAAACCACATTTTGAAAGGGCTCTTAGATGTGTATCATTTCTTTTGACTACACAAGGACATATTTTTCCCACAAGCCTTTTCTTCTGAGTAAAATATCTCTCCAAGAATTACTCCTGTAAAGACGGAATGGATCTTTACATGGAAGAAATACAGATCATTCTGTATCCTTAAAACCAACAGGTAAACTAAATGGAGAAAAAAAATTCTTCAGAAAAGAAATTTAAAAAGCCAAACCAACAGTTTTTAAAAAGAAACAATTTCTAATGGAAGTAACTGTAATATGAATGTAACAGTAAACTCACTTTATCTTTAAATTTTACTTTTCCTTGCTTGGAGCTACAGGCACTTGAAAAGCTGTAGAAATCTGTACTTCTTAAGCCTCCTTTTCAATAGAATAACCACAAGGAACCCAAGAGATTCAAGTGTCCAACAAGTTAAGAGCAGTTTTATTTAATACATTGTCCTGCTTTGCTGAAAGAGAATGGTGATCTCACCATTGACTCAAAAAGAGACCTTTTTGATTTGCTTTCAGCTCATCCATGCTTCACAGTGCAATTCTCTATTTCTTTATCTCCATATCTAGGAAAAAAATAATAAATGCCACTGTGACACGTTTTCAGAAAGTGACAACATGGTTTAGAAGCTGTCAGTATCTAATGAAGCATTTCAGCTCTATTTTATAAGCTGTGATTATCATGATCATTTTTACTGATACATGTATGGATTTGACATCTGCAGCCTTTTAGCCTTTTAAATAATCTGGTCAGCAAAATTGTTAGTATGTAGGTCAATGTAACCATTTCTTTACAAGTTTTCTGGTGTTTTGTTGTTTGTGTTTTTTAATGTCGTGGTCTGTGTATGTGTTACTGCTTCCCTGTAGGAAACAGAAAAGACAAGTCTTGGAAGATATTAAACAAACTCAGTTATAAACACAGGAACATCTTATTACTTAGTATACTTCCTCAAGGCAATGGATTATATAAGTAACACTGACAGAAAGGCTCTGACACAAGAATTAAAACAGGGACCAGAAGTATTGCTCATACTGCTTTCAGGTTATAAAAATATTAGGTTAATTGTAACTCTTCTCATATCATATACATCTTGAGATGACAGGACTGATAACAAGCTGCTGCTGACCTGGTGTGGGGAGGGGGATGGTGCAGGAGCTGCGTGGGCAAACACAGCTCTGCAAGGCACACACCTTGCTTGTGCGTGAAGGTACAAGGCAGTACAAACCTGGATAATCACAGAATAATTTGGATTAGAAGGGACCCCAGGCTCAAGACTGGTCAGGTTACACAGGGATCTGTTCACCAAGGGTATAGTCTTATACTTGCAGAGCAATCACTTGCTCTTACTTTGCTTGGCAGACAATTGATTTGAGTCTGAATATGACTTCATGTGAGTAAACACAACACTGAGCAAAATGTTTGAATGTGTGACTCCTCTTAAGCATGCAGGTGGCCCTGGTGAAATTCAGTTGCCTTCAAAACATCCCCATGGAGATTTGTACTGAACTGATTGCACATGACAGCTGTGCAGTCTGACACACAGTATAGGTGGACCACATCAGCAGTTGTGTTAATTTGTTCTTAACAGGAATCCCCAAAACACTGGCTGGGGAGTGTCTCCACCCCTTGATTACCAACAAAATATTTTTGTTAATCTCAAAGCTAAACAAGCAAATGATGTGTGATTTGCCTAAAGATTTTACTTAGTAAAATGGAACTAATTGATCTAGGCTGGAAGTCTGTAATTAAACTTACTTTTGAAGCAATTTTGAAAAGTGTTTTTCAGGCAAAGAATTTCTTTGTGTGTGTTTATGATACAGTTGATTGGGTTTCAACTTGGTTCTTCCATTATGACATTGTAAGTAGAACTTCTTCAGGAAAATAGGTCTGTCTGTTCTTTTCCATTTTGAAGTCAAGGGGGTTACTCAAACAGCCAAGCACAAGGACTGCAGAAGCTACACAACTCTGAACATGAGTGTAACAGTGTAGTTGTAAATGATGGCCACAAGGTAAGTGCCACAGCATTTGCAAACCTGTGCTTGACATTCATGCCAGGCATGAAGTACCTTCCCAGACCTACACAGTACCGATGCTAGTTCTTGCACCAGGAGATACCAAATTCAAATGAAATTTAATGATCCGTATGTATTTGTGTATTTGTCTCTATGTGTACAGAGAGTACACAGAGATACTTGCACATACAAAAAAATGAGTGTCAGCGCCATTTTAACACCAATTTATAGGTAACCTGGTTTTCTATAAATGTTCGTTTGTGCTTATTCCTGGAATTCACCTACAGATAGCCAAGAACCAAAGAATCCTGGAAAACTGTCATAGTAACATTTCACATTGCAGCTGGGAAGCCTGTGCAATATTGGTACCTTGTTTCAAAACTGACACCCAAAAAACCGAGTTCAACATCCAGCACCTGTTCAGTGCTTTTCTGAATCCGGGCCATTCACTATAACAGTCGCTTGCCTGTGCTGCACAACCAATTTTTAACCCATGAAATGCATTCTTAATAAAAATTGGTAAAACTGCATTTTCATTATGAATTGCCTCATGAACATTCCTTAAATAATACATGATTTCTCCCTCTCACATGCAACTACCACATTAATTTTATTAAGCCGTGCTAACAGACAAGAGCTCTATCCCCTGTCCAGTCTTCTTTGTAAATAAATTTTTCCTATAAGAAATCATGACAAGGGATTCCTTTCTGGAACAAGCACAACCTTGTGTCAGATTTCAAGGATCTTGTTTTCATTTTCCTGTTGCTGTATGAATGAAATAACCATGGATGCGCAGTGAATGACTACACTAAGTCAGAAGGTCTTCTAAATTATTAACAGTTCATTGCACCACTAAATTTCCTATTACCTACCAGAGTTTACACAGGGATGCACAATAGATCAGCTGCTAATTAAGGACAAACCCCCAGCTGAAGCAAATACAGTGAAAACATTCTCTTTTAGAGAAACTAGTGGTCCAGTTCCAAAGGTCGTGAAGGGGTCTGTTGTCTAAAGCAGCAACACCTTTTATTTCCAAGCAGAATCAACTGATGAAACCAGAAGTAAAGTTTTAGTGTAAGAGATTATTGCAATATTGTTGCTTAAATTATTCATTGTACATATTGTCAGCTTCAACAAAATCTCCCAAATGTCCTTTTCCTTATTTTTTCATCCCAAAACTTCTGTGACTCCTTTGGAGCCCCAGACAATGGGCCAACACTCCTCATAGAGGAGCCAGCACACCTACCCCTGCACAGTGGTACCCTCCTGTAGCAGAACATTCATCTTCTCCCACTACCATTTGCACCCAGAAATGTCAGCCTGGAGTTTCATATCCATTCAGGCTCAGTGCTCAGGACCTCACATGCTGCCCCTGTCACACATTGCCCATAACCACACAGCTGCTGTGTGTCTCTGTGTTGTTAGACATAAAAGGACCAAAGCATTCAGAGGTCAAGGCCCATTATTATATATTTTTATTGTTCAGGTTGGTCTTCACTTGTGCTCATTATCAAGGCTGAGTGCAGGACCTGGTATGAATCAAGCAATTAAAATCTCTCTCTGCTTCTGATGGCAGATTTTCTATATTCAAAGTACATACAGAAAACTTTTTTAATGTATATTTTTCTTTCAGTATTGACCCCAGTCATAACGTTATCTCTTCATTCTCTTTTCCAACTTGCCTTTGTAAGGAAGGTGAAGAGCCACTCACTCTTTCCTCATGGTCTGTTTTACATGTTCAGCCAGAGAGCGCACATTCATGAACGTTGAACGGAAGATGGCTGAAAAGGACACAAACACTGGAAAGCTCCTTTGGGTTTTTTCATCCCATGGATCCTGCCACTCTCAGTTTAAAATTAGTGCATATGTTTTTTCTCTCCTTTTATCCTGCTGGACTCTTGCAGACAGCAACCCTACATAGCATGAGTATGTTTCTCTTTTTTGCCCTCTTTTTCTCTCTCATGCAAACCAAAATGCAGACAGAGAGACAGACTTAGACACACAGACACACACACACACAAATGCATACACACAGAGTCACAGACTGTCAACAGCTTTAGCAGAGTAAAATATAAATGATAATTAGAAACATGCGACCCTAGAAAAGCAGCGCAGAAAGTAAAAGGTCATCTTTTTTCCAAATGACCTAATTAGAAAAGCCTGAAGTGTTGGCTACAGTATAATGATTTTACACAGCTTTTTAACATAGACTTCCTGTTTTTAAACAACACATTTGAGAGCTCAAAACGAAAAAGAAAAAAAAAAGAAAAAACCCTAAAAACCTGGCATTTAATGCCGGTAAAATTACGTCTCACAACAACACCTGCCTCAAGAAATCTCCACCCTTTTAGATCTATCAACAGAGCTCTGTGTATTTGTCATCCCATAATGGCCATCAAGAAGCCAGCACCAGGACAGCTGCCAAGGCATGAGAGAGCCTGAAGAGACGCTCCAGTATCACATGTAAGAGGCGAGCACAGGTGGCTCCACAACCCCTGCCTCTACCACCCAGCTGGAGCATCCTCACCTTGGCCGAGCCAAAGACAATGTGCAGAGGAGGGGGAGGAATGATGGAGGGAGAAGTAAAAGATCTGGAGGCATTAAGAAATGCAGAAAAATGTGGGAAAAGGAAGGTAAGGTTCAGTGTGCAAGGGAAGTAATGCATGAGGATTTCTTGCTCAGATTCACCTAAAAGGGAAATCGTGGGCTACAGCTGGGATTTTTTCCCAATTTAGTTTCACCTACTCACTTCTTACTCCACACTTGTTTAATATTTTTTTTTGTTCTGGTGAACATGCATGCCATTTATTCCTGCAAAACTATTAATCCAAACTTGCTCATCGTTTAGAGAAGTTATATTTAATTTATGGCTTTTCACCATGAATCAAAGCTCTCAGGCTTGTCAATTTTAAACCGTTTAATTATGGCAGCTATTCCTAAGCTATAGGTCATGTCCTCACCATGGTGGGAGTGCAGAGATCTACAGAAGCAGCTCAGGACAGGAGTGAGGGGAAGACGTGAGCTGGTTTCCAGGCTGGAAGCAGGATAACGAAGATATTGTGCGTCTGGTCTGGGCTAATTAAAGGGAGGGACAGTGTTCTTGAGGGGAGAAAGAGCTAGAGAAAATAGCTTGGGAAGTGCTGACTTAAGACCGTACTCTGGGTTACTCAAAGCAGTCTAAGTTTCTGTATCCTCTGCTAAAGAGAAGCCCAAGCTTTCACATGGAAGAGAGGCTTAAAGCTGTGCAGCCATCATAAAGGTGGGAGGGATGCGAAGATTGAGTTTCTACATCCCGAGGGGTTTAGATGTTCTCTGCTCATAATGGTTTCATTGGGAATCAACAGCATTGCCCATTTCTCAGGCAGTCTCTGTGTCCCACAGGATTGAGCTGGATGAAGCAGCATGGAAAAACAATATATGCTGTGCACGTAATGAGCTGCTTAACCATTTTTTCCAAGCTTCCAAAAGCATGTGATCTTCATTGAAAACTGCAGATGCCAAGTTTAGAGCTTTACATTCTTGCTCTGTTTGAGAGTCAGTCATGGGAAAAAAAAAAAAAAAGAAAAAAGAAAAGAAAAAAATATATAAAAAAGAGAGGAAGAAAGATACATTTACTTGGTAAAAAGGCATCATATTTCCTTCATTTCATTGTTCTAAAATGATTTTATGGATTTTATTCAGCAGTTTATTTACTCTGGTTTGAGAAGAACAAATGTCAGACTTTTACCATTAACGGTAATTTTGCTATGAAAGCCACTGAAAATATGGGATGAAAAAATAAAAGGATAGTGACAATAGCTTTACAATGATATTGTGTATTAACAATGGTTACCTCATGGTAATACTTTTAGTGATACTGCGTATCTCAGCCATAAATAGCCAAGGACATTCTGATCTACTTGACGCTTGCAATAAACATCCCAGAACGAAAAAGAGAAACACTGGCAAGATACCATATAATTTGTAATATAAATTATGTGAACACTTAAGGTGAGAGAGTGACAATTAGCATCTTCCCTATATCACACTGAAAATGTGGACATTATTATCAAGAGCCTTTTTTCTTCCTCTCCATGTATGGAGCATGTACCAAGACCCGCTGAGACAGAATCAGGTCCCTGTAAAGCATTCACAACTGCATGGGGCTGTGTGTTGATCTGGGGAGAATATGGTCAATACAGTTTAAAGACTGAAAGGTACTAATTTTATATACCAGTTAATCCGTCAGATCACAAAGACTACTGAGGAAATGCTTTTATCTTTAAATGACAGGCGTTAATAATGTTACTAGAATTTCCCTTATATATAACTCTAATAGTTTCAGGACTCTTAAATATCTGCACAATGTGAAAGCTTCTGAAATATAAAAGGCAATGTCCCTTTCAGAGTTACTAACATTGCCAGAATGGGTGTGAGAAGATCAAATATGTTCTCAGAAAAAAGAAAGTATTGGACAAGAGAAAGGAAAGCCCTAACCACTTAAGGAGAAATATGTTATATGGGCACTCATACTGACAACATGATAGCCAGTTCTGTAAAGAGAAAGACCAGGTCTGGAGTTCGATTGCAGCCACCTTTCCTACTCACAGGTATGCATGAGACATGAGTTTCAAAACAACCAGTGCTATCAACCTTGCAAATTCTTTGAAATACTTGCAAGGTGAGGTTCAGAGCGATCAGTCTGGAAAGCCTAAGTCACAAGCTCCAAATATGATCTTGAAAAGAAATGTCTCACCTCTTTTCTCAGAGCATCATAGCCTCTGAAGCTTTCCTCACCCTTCCTCAGATGAGGTTCTGGAAACCAATGGCTGCTTAAAAAAAATAGATGAATAAAGGACTATTGGGATTTCAGGTCATGTTTTAATAATCTCAGGTTAATGGGATGTCAATCTCCCCTCTGCCCCAGGATAAGAAAAAAATGACAGAAAAAAACCCATTTCTTTTTATGTGCAGGCTATTAAGGGAGTTCTGCTTTTTGTACTTCTGATATACATTTGTTTGGACCACATCAGTTCATGACAAGAACATGATAAGCACAATCTACATTCGTGCTTACTCAAGCCTGTAACAATTCCCTAGCAGGGTGCCAACATGCATCTCAGCTGGATGAAGTAGGAGCAAGCATGCCATGATCTGAAACAAAATTAACTGCTCACTGAACTACTCCCAGAATGTTTGTATCCCAATATACCTGAGAATTAGCAGGAAAAGATGTACCTCATGGGCAGAATATAATACAGCAATGAGTTACTTGGACATCCTTGCAGGTAATAGTTACTGGCCATGTACTGCGCATTTAACAGCCTGTCATTACTTTTTTGCTCTTTTCTTCCCAGGCTAATGGAGTTCCTGGGAGCAGTTCAGTAATGGAACTCTGCGGGAAGTTAGTGTCCCTGCTCTTTTGTCTTCTCACCTTACTTAATAATCTCTCTACTACAGGACCTATATTACCTATCTGATATAGGAACTGACTCTCTGCCAAGCTATGGCAGAGCTCAGAGGGTGGGGAAGAGAGATCACAGAAACAGCAAACCACACAACTTTTTGTTTTTGCAGCGTGAATTAGTCACTACTACCATACACCTGCTTCTCTTTAAAAATCAATAAGAAAAAATATCCCAGTAAAATGATACAGGTGAACAACCTGATCTATGTAGTGAAGTTCATGTAATCTGAACATCTGTTCTTTATTATACTTTTCATTAGCATCACGTTAGTACAGCACACTGAGATTTTTACGACAGCAACAGCGATTCTTTGCCTTTGTTAAAGGTTATTTGAAAGTGTGCTCTGAACAGATCTGTAGAAAATCTACAGGATATTCCATTTGGCTTGTATGACTCAAGCTCACTGTAGACTGTACAGTAACAGCTTTCCATTTCTGCTGGAAATTCTTCAAGATATATTTTTTTTATTAACTATAATGTGCAGATATGGAAACTGAAGGATACCCAGCTCCTTCCACTTCTCATTTCCAGCCACCCACTCTCTTTTCCTTTCACACACATACTTCACTGATCTGAATTCTGCATTAATTTTCATCAGAAAACAGATTTAGCTGATCGCAGAAAATTGCTCATTCCAAAGTGGAAAGATTTTTGCTTTGTTTGGCAGTGGGATGCAGTTCTAACAGGTCCGGGCTTTCAGAATTCACATTTCATAAGCTAACTGTATGACTTGAGTGAGGTAATACAAGCAGAGAGGCAGTAGAATATGCACAAACAGCTCTGTAAAATAAGGTTATTGTAATAATAATTGCTTTATTGCCTCACTATCATGTTTACAAAGTTTCTTACTTCACAGAAATCTTATGTACAAAATAGTTGCTCACTTTCCTCTTGGTCTAATGCTGTGTAGTTTTTATTTTTCTTCCCAGCAAGTACCAAACCAGAACACTGGCAGTGTCTTTCATTGCTGTCTGATCATTAATACAACCTGCAGGGTTTGCAGGTTATGCACAAGGCATTAACTTGTTTGTGGTGACCTACCAGAACCCCGAAACACTACTTCTGCATCAACATAAAACACTGAGTGTCAGCCTGAGTGAGCTAAACCCCAGACTCAGGTTGGACTTGCAAGCATCCCACTTGTTGGCTGACAAAGAAGGAAACTTTGCAAAGGTTATCTGTGCCTCAAAGGCACCACCAGACCCAGAAACTCACTTTCTGAGGCTGTCGCTTGGGGACTGCTGAACACGCATATTGTGACTGCAGGAGTGAAGCTCAGAAGTGTGGTATGGAAGAAGCTGAGCTCTCACCAGAGGCTGGTAGGAGAATAATTCAGAGGAAAATCTCTTTTTTTCAAATTTTTTCTTTACATAACCAATTCAAATAGCTATATTTCTCAACTGCTGGGAAATCAAACACAGAGGTAGCTCCTGGACTGTATAAAACCATCACCCAGAAGGTGTAGGAGACTGGAAAGGAACTGGGAGGACCCTGTTAGTTCACCCATGGGGAAATAAGCTGCTATTCCAGGACCTAAGGAGCTATTCCAGGTGTACCAGAGTTAGCTGCTCCAAATCTGCAGTGAGTGGGGATACAGTTCCTGTCCCACAAACAAATCCTCCTCCGATACAATATGTTTAGAGCCTGCATTTTGGAGGGCTCTCCACTTTCCATGGAGAAGGGAAGAAAAGTGCTGAAATCTGTAAAAGCAGATGGCAGCACCTGTGAAACATAATCTTAGGAGAATGCCAGACAGCCATCAGGAAATGGTGCCTTCACTTATTACGAAAGATTTTAGTTCAGCAACAATAAAGTACCCCACCAAAATTGATCCCTGAAGCTACAGACACTCAATAGGTCGCTCCTCAACTTGAAGCAGTTGTGTCCAGAAGCACAGATTGTGGCATGAGGAGAGCAGGAGGCCATAAATTTATGATGTTGGATTTTTAGCCCTTTAGAAAGACAATAAGCAATTTCGTAAGCTTTGCTTTGGGCAGGCAGCACTGCATTGCACAGAAGAGGTCAGCAGGACAGTGTTGAAGTTTCTGAAAGTCACAATAATTACTGAAACAAGATCTCCCTCTTGTTTTAGCTTCAGACTAAGACATAGATGTTTTCCTCCTTATCATTTTACAGGAGTCCTGATATCTGCTCTAGAAAGACATGGGCAAAAACAGAGACAAAATGTCTGGGTCACATAGCTGGTTAGTCATAGTCAGGGAGTTGTCAGCGGGCACTGCCACACTGGGCAGCAGCTGACACTGCAGGAGCCAGCAGCTACCCTAAACCATTGCAGTTCTTGACAGCAATATTTGCACCTGAGATGGGGAGGGGGTCCTGTTCCACAGCAGCACAGATATATCTCTTTTTTATTTAATAAGTGGTCTAGAAAATATGTCCTATCACAGGAAAATGGGGTTGACCAATGCATCAGAGGCTGGAGGTAGCCCACTAGGGGCTGGCACAATCCCCACAGGAAAGACTCTCTGAGCTCAGAAGCTCCATGCATACAGTCAGAAATGACCCTGTTGAGGATGTTGCTTCCATATTGGGCACATGGAACCAAAATGACCTGCAGAAGTGCTGTCCATCACCCCTCCCAGCACTGCCCTTACGGCTTGCTGCTGAGGGTAGGGGGAGAAACTGAAGCACTCAGAAGCATCATCTGCCAGTCTAACTGCTCTTACAACCACAGACCAAAGGTAGGATTTTGCAACCAGCTTCTCCTTTATAAATTCAAATCTGAATTTCTTTCTGAGGACTTACTTGGTTATGTTTCAGGCCAGCCTGTCACCTTTCCTGAGAAACATCCATGAGAAAAGGTGTAAAAGTGTTGAGCAAGAATCTCAACTTTTTTAAAAAAAATTTCAAAGTTGTTTCCTTAGTGCTATTTGAACTGAACAGCGTTTTGCTGAGAAAAATAACACTTTGACTGGACCATGCCAATGAAACACAGATGCAAAATTATAGCTTGTTAACATTAAGAATTACATCTCTGTGAATGAGGGCACTTTACAGGTGAAAAACCTCTTTTGCACCTCTGCATGACTCAGAAAGGAATGTTTTCTTCTTTTGGCAAGAATTTAGGTCTATTGTTTAATCAAAGAATCACAGAATGGTTTGGGTTGGAAGATACATTAAAGATCATCTCATTTACGACTCCCCTGCCATGGGGAGAGACACCTGTCATTACACCAGGCTGCTCAGAGCCCCATCCAACCTGGCCTTGAACTCTTCCAGGGGTGAGGCATCCACAACTTTTCTGGGCTACTTGTGCTAGTGCCTCACCACACTCACAGTAAAGAATTTCTTCTTAATATATGGCACATACCTACCCTTTTTCAGCTTGAAGCCATTCCCCCTTATCACTCTTGTCAAAATTTATTCAGCTCTCTTGTAGCCCCTTTATGCACTTGAAGTTGTTCTAAGGTCTCTCCGGAGACTTCTCCCGCATGAACAACCTCTTCACAGGAGAGGTGCTCTATTAATGTTTCATGTTAGGGATCTACAAGATCATCATCATAATTTATTGAAGGTGATAGTGAATTACTAATTATCATTAATTGGTTTCTGAAAAAAACCTTTTATTTCCACCGAGTTTGTTTTTTTTCTTTTCTTCTGAGGCAGAATATTTACATGTTGATCAAATCCCTCTTAATTTGACTCCTTGTTTGTATTTTTTTTTCTTTCAGATGGACTGTTAACCCACCATTTTATGACACTTTTTACAGCATTTGATATACTCTTAAAATCTTTACTGTTCCTTTTAATTCCTTTGAAGGTGGGTTGTTTTTTTCTTTTTTTTACTTTAAAAATAAATAAATAAAATTTTGCTCCAAATAAAATATTTATAGATTAACATCTATACACAAAATCTCTTGTATCTCTGCTTGGGATGAGCTGTACATGGTAGTTTGACTTTTGGATTTTTCAACATTTTTGGAACTGGTTTTTAAAACTAATCACCTGGCCAGTCATGGGTACAATTACTCAGTTTGTATAGGTAATTGTCATATTTCACCATGAAGTCTCAGGGGTTACTTCTCTTTTGTTCAATATGATGGGGCAAAATCCAATTGATTTCCATGGCAGGAACAGACTAAGAGCATGTGGCCATTTAATTCTCACAACTGGATAAATCCTAATTTTTTTAAAGTGAGGGTTCAGTCTTCTAATCTCCCTTTGCTGTCATGCTTCCAAATTACAGATATCCAGGGCTTCCCTTGAGTTTTGTAAAATTACACCATCATCCCAAACATCTTTACCACTACTTGTGAAATAAGTAAGCCAGTGCATTGGACACAAATGTGCAGACATCAGTCACAACACAGAAAAAAAATTAAAATCTACACAGATTTCTATTATTCATGTTTTTGGGTTTTTTCCCCCAGATCCACACTATCTTATATACAGAAGAATTTAGGTCTCCATGTTCAGTTTATAGATGAGCATGGCTCAATTTATTACACCAGCTAATTTAAGTGTACGGCCTTATCTGAAATATATCTTAGACTGGCTTTGCACATAAAATAGCTGGAGATGAAAAATCAAGAGATTTAATCTTATTTGTTCTTTTCTTTGAAAAAAGCAACAGAGTGAACTTGAAAAGAGGACATCTAAGTTGAATTCTTGACTTTGCCAAAAAATTCTTTGTGTTCTCTTGGGAATTAATTTCATTTTTCACTGACTCTGCTTCCTGTCTTTGAAAGGTTTTCCTCTCCTTTTTTCCCCCATCTATTTAGATCCTTAACACTTCCTTGGCCTCTTGCTGTTTCTAACAATCTTAATAATTCCAGATGCCAACGTGGTACCAGTAATAACCACAGGTTTCATACGATTTCTGCTGTGGCAGCATGAGACGGACTAAGTCTGATGGGTTTATACCAAGGTCACATAGGGTTTTTGGGTAATGAGGTGCTTTGGGAGAAAAAAATATAAAAGAAATAGTATTGCTTTATGAATATTTGTCATCAGCAAAGCCCATAAATTCTGTATACCTTAGTTTCTCCACCTGTACAGGAAAAGAAAAAAAAAGAAAGAAAAAGGAAATAAAAAGTCTGTATATTCTAGAAGAACTATCAGTAGTAATTCTCTTAGTTTTGTGAGTGTCTTTGTTAATGGGTGTAACCTCCAAATGAAAAAAAACCAAAACACCAAGAGCAGAGTCTAATTTTTCCCATCTTGTGAATTTCAGACTTCAGTTGTAATATCATGGTCCTTTCCTCTCTGATCCTTAAACAGCTGCAGTAAGACTTCTCAAAGCTCTTTTATGACCAAAAAATAAAAACCAGAAAAATTTGAATTGGAAAGTAAGGAAACACTCTCAGTATATCAGGAAGCACTAAACAAAAAGAAATGGGAGACATTCACATTAATATGTGTGAGTTCATAAAGAGGTTTTCTTTTCAAATTCTCCTCCAAAATGTTAGTCTGTATAATGAATTGGACTAACAGGTATGCTATAAATGTAACAACTACTGTAAAATATGATAAAAAAGATGGGTTAACAATCTACATGCAAAAACAGTGACAAGACAAAATAACGGTGATTTAATCTTCCATGTGAATATTCAGTTCGGTCTGTGATGATAAGTAATATTAATGATGAGAAGATATAACTGTCAAAAAAACAGGGAAAGAAATGTAATGAGAAGGAAAATATTATTCAGACCCCAATGCTTGTAATAAGTAAATTATTACTAACTTTGATAAAATTGGACAGTTAATATATAGAAGTGCCATAAAAGCATGTAGATTCTCTAGCATGCGACATGAGCTGTTGCTTAATAAAAAAGGACCTGGTTTAATCTAAAACTTTCATAAACAACATCTTTTTATATTGTCCTTTATGTTCAGTAAATTATCCCATTTTTTAAGAGATGTTTTCTTAGGGTGCTAATAGCAGAGTAGAGAGTTTTTGAAAAGGCTTTTCAGAGATAATCTTCTCAATTTTTAAGGAGTGACTGCACTTCTTATTTGATAGCAGCAATTTTACTTTTAACTGCAGGAAAGTTGCCCTTGACTATAATGAGGTATATTAAGGATGTAAATATTACATAAGCACACATCTATAAGGGAATCTGTGGTGCACACAAAGGGTATGTGCAGGTTCTTCAGGACTGTTTCTGCTGATTTGCAGATTGATATTGAACTAGTAGCTGACATCTTTTAAAATGTACATAAGTGATAATATACACGTGATGCATTTTACAGCAAGGCTGGTGCAGACAGGCTTTAAGATCCAGAAACACTAATTCAGGTCATGTCCTGGACTCACTCTGAAGACAGTCCTCATGTCTTATCACTCCAGCTGCAAAGAGTTAGGGGTCCATTAGAAAGCCAAAAACACCCAGCTGTGAGCCTTTGTGTGCCTCTGCTTTATTCATCTACTGTAAGTAGACTTCAGAAATTGTCCTAGAGCACTTGTTTGAAGTGAGACTTTGTTTTCATTTGGTAAGGGTGAACATCTCCTTACATACTGCAGAAGGGATATTTACAAACAAGAATCACTAGTGGGAAAACCTATGCCAGAATAGGTCTGTGCAAGAGAGGATGTTTTCCTGCCTGCAAAAGTCTCTTGGTTTGTTTTGATAGGAAATTCGCAACATACATAGGGGATCACCCAAAAACAAGGGTGCCAAAGAAAAATCACACCTTTCACTTCCATGGCAGAAGTGATCCCAAAAACAAACGCTAAATAGTTTTTTCCCCATGACCTGACAAGTTGATGGAATGTATAGAATTAACAACAAAAGAGTATGGAGAATTCCAGTGACATCTGATAGAAAGAGTCACTTTAAATGTCTCAAACAGGTCAAATTGCAATGAGATCTAATATTAACCAGCTACTGAGGAAGATATTATCCATCTAGAAAATCCTTCCAGAAATGCAGTCAGCACAAACTAATGATCAGTGAGAAAAAGCCAGCACAGAAGTGACATCCCTCTGTTCCCAGAGGTTTGATCCTCTCCAACTTGTTTTTCCTGCTGAAATGAGACCCAGCTAATTAAGTTCTATATAATGTACTCAAATTCCTGTGGTAACAGTGGATGCTTTTTTTTTTTTTTTTTTTTTTGCATTACGCTTTTTCAAAGTTGGCTTTATATGTATGATTCCTGCCTGCCAAATATCTGCCCCATTTGAAATCTATATCTAGCCTGAAACATTTTGTTTCGTCCTCTGGTTGACCGTCTGTGCCAGTGAAAAACATCCTTGTGAAGAAGTGCCCCTTTGCTCCTGTGGTTACCAATACTGTTCCACAGTTTCCAAGGGTGATGCCATTATATTGCTCCAGCCACGCTATGCACCCTATTGAGTAATTTGTTGGCCAAGAACCTAACAGTGCAAAGCCCTGTCTAGAATCCTGCTGAATTTTAAAAGGTAGGAATGTTGCACTTCATAACAAGCAGCCATTAATGATAACCAACAATATAATTCTTATGAAATTATGCCTTGCATATGCATGAAATTCCCAGGCATAATAAAAAGCAAACCAAAGAAGTTAACCTCTTGTGCGCTGCGCTTCCTGGTGCATAATTACAGAGTAGTGGAAAGAGCATGACCCTCTAGCTGTCCAACATTATAATTAGCATTCCCCATACTGAAGGCTATTGTCTGGAGGACAGTTTTGTCTCTCCTCTATTCTGATTTGTGCAGAATTATATCCTTAAATGTGAGTTCATGGCCCTTTCTCAAAGCCAGCCTTTTGTTTTCAGTGTAGCCCCAAAATCAATGGAGTGGCAGGATGTGCAGCATACACCCACAGGGTCAGTTTGATGCTCATTCACTAGATACATATGGTGCATTGTAAGGACCTATATGAGATAATAATGATTTTCCACTTTTCAAACATAGCCACATGAGAGTAAGATATTCGGCAGAAAAATGCTGCCAACTCTTTATATCATCCTATTAATCATGAGTAGCAGTCTGTACATTTTTCTCAGATTACAGAGCAAAAACCTACTCAAAAATCTTCCTGTTTCTCTTCTCATATATAAATGAAGCTGTGCATTTTACCTCCTTAAAACAAAGGCACCTCATTAACACTCACCAAGAAGTAGTTTGAATATCAGAATTGTAACTCTGTGTAATTCTGACATGAAAAGTTTTACCAAAGGAAAGCTCAGTTTAATTAAGGAGATACTGACAGGTTTTAGCAAAAGATTAACAATCAGAAGTTTAGAACTCTGCCTAGACTGAGGTCTGATGAAAAATCATGATCCTTAACACAATCTGGCTTTTTAGTTAAAAAATTCTGCCATTGTTAATGAAGGGATTTGACTTCTTAGAATTGTTTTTACTGTTATCTTTCTTTTCTCCAAGGTGAATTCATGGAGCTGCACAGGTACATATGTAACTGTGGGTAAGTTTTGTTAATTTTGGCACCAAAACAAGCAGTCTTATTTTCAAAAGTGAAGTTCCTGTAAAGCCCCAAATGAGCTCAAGCAAAGGAAGTAAGCTAGAAGAACGACTCAGATAAATGCATTCTTTATAAAGCAAGTTTCTCATGGGACTCTGACTGGTGCACTGATGGTCAGCACTGTTACAAATTAGGCACTTATTTAAGAATCTGACAGGGAACAAAAAACATTAAGACTCCTGCTGTTGAAAAATCTTGCATTAGGTGTTCTATGTTAAAAAAAGTAATTTTTTCTTATAGTTTTTATTTTTTTCTGTTATGGTGGCATAAAAAAACATTAAAAAATAGATCTCTTTTACTCCATTTATTTTCAGATTCTCAAATAAGTAAGAATACCATAATTCAGACCTCTAAAACAACCCTCTAAAACTCAGGCACAACTGCTGTTGCCTGACCTGAGACATCGCCGTTATATGTGTTACTGTGCAATTTTATGTTAAATTTACTTTGTGTGCATGGAATAGAAAAAAAACCCATGCCATATCCAGTTTGAATATGGTAAATACCCATCCATTCAATTTGTCTTGAATGATCTTTTCGTGCTTAGAGGGCCAAAAAACAGGCATCACCTTAAAACTGAAGTCTACCATCAGTTGTACCAGAGAATTACTGACAATTTACAGCACAGAATCACAGAATCACAGAATCACAGAATCACAGAAGGGTGAAGGGGTCTTAAGGTCCACATAATTCCAACCCCACTGCCATGCGCAGGGACATTTCCCATTAGACCAGGCTGTTCGGAGTCCTGTCTAACCTGGGCTTGAACACTTCCACAGCTTTCTGGGCAATCTCTGCCAGTGCTTCACCACCCTCACAGCGAGAATTTCTTCCTAACATTCCCCTTTCAGTTTGAACCCACTCCTCCTTGCACTATCATTCCATGACCGTCTCAAAAGTCCCTCTTCAGCTCTCTTCCAGTGTCTTCTTTTACTGGAGCTGGAAGATGCTCTAAGGTCTCCCCAGAGTTTTGTCTTCTCCAGGCTGAGAAGACCTACCTTTCTCAGCCTTTCCTCATAGCAAAGATGCTCTAGCACCTTCATGGCCTCCTCTGGATTGCCTCCAGCAGATGCTCTTTAGGTCCTTCAGTGTTTTCTTCAATGGACACGATTATGCTCCAAAGGATGCTTGGAGCTCACCTTGTCAATGTTATCCAGAGTCAGAGCCTTAGACCATGCCAAACCCATGTAATGAGTCTTTGTAATAAGCCCCATTTTCACCTGGGGTATCCAAGAGGATATAGGCAGTGTGTTAAAGGTAAAAACACAGAATCTGATCACTGCTGCTTTTCGCTCATGTGGCACCTTTTGACTAGTTTCCCATCTTATTAATAGCCAGAGCTGAGTGAAAAGTTTGCGTAATTAATAAAACAAAATTTTGCCTCTTTTCCTAATCTGCAAGCAAATTATGGTTTTTTGAGCAAATTTTTATTCAAGTTTATCAAATGCATGCTACACTGTTGTTAGGTTGCTCCACAGCTGAACCCACGTTCAATAGCTCCACAGGCATATTAGAAGATCAAGTCCTGAAAGTTCACATGTACTGTTTAATTGTAGCTAATTAACTAGGAGTTTTAGCCTTATTTTCTGTGTGAAGGTTGAGGAATAAGTTGTACAACTTTCAACCATTTTTGTTCTTTATTTCTGAAACTGGTGCATTAGTAATTTATCTAACTCCATGAGGTACAACAAAATTATTTTCCTAGTTTGTGTTTTAGTTTTTGCTTTGAAGAGTGAACCATTCAAAAATTTGTAAGATTTTGTTATTGAAATAAGTAATTTATTTTTAGTGATCTAATAAAATCTAATAGCTTTTTTGCTGTTTTCATAACACATGTCTCACACTACATGGATGCACAGCCCTTATGGCTGGCAGGCACTACACTAGAACTTTTAGTATAAATTCATGTTAAAAAATTACCTGCTCAGCTAATTGAAACAATAATTTTCAATGAACTGACATCCAAAAAAGGCTTCAATTTCTTATCTTCTTTATTCCAAGATTTTTTTGTATTATTTCTTTATATTCTATCAGTTGAACTTCTGCACAGTTAGACAGGTTAGATCCATATGTTAATGACAAGGAAGTCAGCATTGTGCAATTTTCATAATTTTATATTAAATACATAAATAGCTCTAGTTCATGAGAATTTTCAGCTATTGTATAAAGGGGTTTTTAAGTCATGTAGCTCACCCTTCCCAGATTTGCTTCTTTTATGCAGAGAAAAGAACTGATATTAAGTTTGTTTCCATTATTCAGTGCCAACTGAAAAAACAATAATATTGACCTGGTCTTTTGCATCTGAAGTTCCCATTCCATTGCAGAAGTTAAACGCCTTTGCTCTTTCACTGTGCAACACAGAGAATGTGGTGGGAACAGAATAGCAAGGCAACTCAGATGGAAAATATCTCAGATAGATGAAATACTTGTTGAGCAGTTTTCTCATGTGAATGTGCCTCTGGTTGGTATATGCCAGTCACTGGTCCATGGCTTATGTTTTATCTTCTGTCTCAAGGATTTATTCTCAAGGAAAAAACTGCTGTGTTAGGCATCATAACTGTGGAGACAACAAAGCAATGTCAGGTTTAACGAAAGCTCTATCTTTCATAAGGCTACAAGACAAAGAGTCAAGTTTTAATATTCTCAAGGGTCTTCTTCATCAGATAAGAATTTTATAACAAAGGAATTTTAAGGCAGGTTCCCTTTCTTCTCCTCTGTTAGACTCATATTCATTATTGCCAACAAGATATAATTTTGCATTTTTTAAACATGCAGACATCAAATATGATAGTGTTGAATTTAAAATTAATAACAACAACTATATTATTGAAAAGCATGTTTTTTCCCAGACGTGCTGATGTCTCAATAGAATCTTTGTGCAGGAAAGGAAATAAGGCACATATAAGTGTTTATCAGCTTTGCAGCTTGCAAAACCAATGTCCTGAATAAAGACAGCAACATATCCACTGGTTGTTATCTGATCAAAAATATTCCACATGTACAAATCAAAGCTAGAAGGAAAAAGAGCCATATAAAGATGAGATATATGAGAATGCAGCCACATTAGGAAGGCTTCTCCTATTTAAACAGTCAGGCTTTAAAAAAAGGCAAAATGAGAGCTAAGCGAATATCCCCTCAGGGTTCATATTCTCACAAATGGGTCTCTGAATCAGATAAAGATACATAATGATTCTGTTTTCCAGCATGATCTGGACACTAACCTCTATGCAGAGCATATTTGAAGGTGTGTGAGAAAAAAAAGAGATCTAAGCCTAAAAAGGCAAGCATCCAGCAATTTGATTCAGTTAATATTACAATTAATGTTTCAAAATTAAATAATATTAACATTGAAAAGAAAGATTGCAGTAGGCTAACACATAATACCTGCGCTATCCTAATTTACTGCTGACCTACATTGAGTAAAAACAGCATCTGTGTGTTAATCATCTCCCGGATGTAGCAGTAACACAATGCAAGACAGAGGGTGTCTCTCACATGCTGACAGATTTCCTATGGAAAAGTTGCTCAGTTACTGGCACTTTCCTCTCCAAGATGACCATTCTAGAGAGTCTCTCAGTTCCTATTTATAAGCTATTTTTGTCTCTGACCATAAAGGTTCAATAAATAGCTCTATCACTACTGAAACTGAAGAGGCTGGCTCCTTTGTATATCCCCCGTGGCTTACTTTCATGCATAAGATGTCAATTCCTCATGAAAATTTTCCTGGGGGGCAGACACATGTATTATCACTCTCCCATCAATATTCTTCAGTTTCTGAGGATATCAGATTATACCATCACAACCATCCTGGCAGCATATTTAGATGGTTTGTTACCTCTTTCCACAAAATATGCATGTATTTGACAACCTTTTTTTTTACATATTAATTTCTTGTGCTTTACAATTTACAGTTTCATATCCAACCATTTGCTCCTGAATAATTTGTAAACAAAAATTGCTATTAAGTTCATAATAAAACAGAATTGCTCTTACCACATTTTTTTTAATTCAGTGCACTTTAAAAAAGTTATTATTTAAAATACAAAATAGCATTAGTGCTGGCAGCACCAGTACAGTTTCAACATTTGACTTGCCACAGTGATTTTCCAGGGGTTGTTTCCAAGTTAAAAAAAAAAAAAATCCATTGCTGGGAAGATGAAGAGAGAAAATCAGTAACTGTGGGAGTGGAAATCAATCCTGAGTAATTCTTATTCTACATCTTTCATTTGTACAGTATCATTTTTCTATATGTTTTAAAAGGATGATAATTAGTAATCTCTTTATGTGCTTAGAGGAGCAGAAAAGCCATTGATACAACTGAATTAAATACAGTGGGAAGACCAATATGCTTGGATTGGCCACAATACTGAAGGCATCCGTGGTCTTAAATGCAATAGGAAATACTGACTTCCTTGGAAAAAAATGAGTCATAGAACCATAGGATTGCACAGGTTGGAAAAGACCTTTAGGACTGATTCCAACCCCTAACCCAGCACTGCCAAGCCCACTACTAATCCATGTCCCCAAATGCCACACCTACACATCTTTTAAATCCATCCAGGAATAGTGTCTCCACTACTTCGCTGTGCAGCTTAAGAGAGCATTTTTCAGAGATGTCAATGATTTGGATGGGCTGCAAGGGGCCACAACTCCTTACCAAATCTCAAAGTGGTCTCACACATTTTGCCTTGTGCTTGACAAAAAGGATTTACGTGCTAGTCATTACCAGCTTGCTTAAAGCACATTCAGTGAGAAGCAGGACCAGACATCAGAGCCAAGCACTGCTTTTCAGACCGAGTTTAAAAGGCTTTACAAGGAAGGCTGAGCTGCTTGTAATGAAATGTTAGCAGTCTGCAGTGGAGCCCTACCCACAAACCTGTTTGTGACAAACTCCTTAGCCAAGTCATAGAATCACAGAATAATTTAGGTTGGAAAAGACCTCTAAGATCATCGAGTCCAACCATTAACCCAAGGCTTTCAAGCCCACCACTGAACCATGTCCTTAAAACACTACATCTACACATCTTCTTGAAGACTTTCCGGGGATGGTGCCTCCACCATTGCCCTGGGCAAACTGTGTCAGGGCTTGCCCGCTGTTTAGGTATGGAAATTTTTCCTGATATCCAAATTAAACCTCTCCTGCCTCAGCTTGAGATTGTTTCCTCTTGACCTTTCACTTGTCATTTGGGAGCAGAAACCAACTCCAAGATGGCTACAACTTCCTTTCAGGCAGTTGTAGAGAGTGAGAAGGTTTCCCCTGAGCTTCTTTTTTCTCCAGGCTGAACACCCCCAGGTCCCTCAGCAGCTCCTCACCATGCTTTTTCTCCAGGCTCTTGCCCAGCTCTGTTGCCTTTCTCTGGTCTTGCTCCAGCACTTCCGTGTCTTTCTTGTCATGAGGGGCCCAAGACAGAATCCAGAATTCCTGCTGGTGGCCTCAACATCTTGCACTGAAAACTGTGGAGAATGGGATGGTTTGAATGCACACTGCACAAGCCAAGGTATGTCAAAAAAATCTTTCAATTTGTAGCCTTCTCTTGACAATGTAGAAACCATTTTGAAGCACAATAACTTGTCTTAGGTTAAGTACATAATAGGTTATGTAAGTAGGTATCTGTGGATGACAAGAAACATCAGAGGCAGTCTAATTTGGTTTGGAATAGTGTGGACATTTTCATGAGGATGAGCAGATGAATGTGGAATTACTCTGAAGTTTTCTGTCTATGATGGTGATAACACAGACTGTCTGCAACTCTTGCTTATTTTTGGTGTTCTGATTTTTTAAGAAAAAAACAGTAGAGTTTATGCATCTGAGAACTTATTTGCTATGCATATCCCAGATAACTGGCAGTGTAAGTGCAGTTAGTTATTAGATTAGATTAGACTACATTATATTACATTAATTTCATTAGTATCGTATACTTACAGTACACCACACCAGTTATGATTTATTTTCCTGAGGAAAAACAGGGAAGGAGAAGCCATCATAAGAGGGAAAAAGAGAGGAAAATTGAATGGTTATTACAGGGGTCAGCATTCAGTCTGTAATGTGGTCAGGGAAGTAGGCATCAGTTCTGGACTTTTATACTTCCTCACAAATTATACTGCTTTGCCTGCAGCCAACCTGTGATCCTTTACCCCCAACCTCCAAGGGCCTAGGGTCTACTATCTTCTTCAAAAGTTCAACTCAATGACAGTTGCTCCTTCATCTTTCTCCCACCTGAAACTAGGGGGGAGTTTTTTTCTAAATAACGCTTGAAAGATTGTGTTTTCTAAATTTGACTCTTGTCTTTGTTCTCTAATACAATGTAATACATGGGTAACTTGACACTTAAAACCAATCTGTACAGGACTATATCATCTGAAGGTACCATCAGGCTAATGATCCATGAGTCTCCGCAGTGTAAGACCTTGTTTTCAACTCTTTATGATGCTTCCAAATACATTTGTATTCATTTTTTCTCTGTGAAGTATGTTCCATTTTATTTTCCTTGCCAGGGACGTGAGATGAGTTGTCTGTTTGCATCTCGAAATCTGGAAGTCCAGTCACCTTTCATAAAAGAACAAAGAAAACTGAGTTTTACCAAATGAGAAATATGAAGGAGGTGTTGCACCTGGCATCCCTTGGCACACAGAAGCAGCTATTACCTCCTCCTGCAGGTCCTTCCACAGCTGTAATCCCTGCCAGCTCTTGTCTAACTTGGCTGGTAGTCAGTGCTGTGATACTCAATTACTTTGAATCAGTGTTGATGACTGAGATAAGGCAAACAACATGAAATGCTGGATATCAAAGATAGAGCTTCTTTTGGTATGTACTTGCCAAATGTTGCTGATGCACCTGTTTTATGTTCAGTGGGAAGATAATCAAACAGGAAGTGGCTAGCTTTAACAGAGAAGCAGTGCTTTCAATTTCTGAAAATAGCCCAGATATAGAACATAATAAGAATATGTTACTGAGTAAATATGTGTTTGAAATGTGCTTGGGCATTTTTTCTTTGTCACACACAAATAGTTTATGCAATGTTTTCAAAGAATAAATTCACTTTCATGAGCATGGAGTGCTTCTTATCTACAGCTATCACTGGGGGCCTCAAGGTGCTGCTTGGTGACAGTGGGAAAAGGTTTGCCAAAAAGTCTCTAGTGAAATCCATTGTATGAATTGCCCTTTTCCCACCAATTTTCACTGCAGTTCTCACACAGATATCATAGAGAACATGCAAGATGTTAGTGTACACAAGCTAAGATTCTCTGGCACACAGATTTTCTAAATGTGAAGGGAATTTTTCTAGGCAACATATTAATTTCCTCAGTATTCAGCAGAAATACTGGCAGAAACTGCACTGCAGGTGGGGAAATTATAACAGGTCAAAAACTTGTAGGTGTATTAGAGAGTAGAGGAAAATGTTGGTCACTGGTAAAAGAAACCTCCATTAGAACATGAAAGTCCTAGGATGTTAGGAAGGAGGAAAAAAGCATTCAGCGTGTGACATATCTACTCTCCTTTGCTGGCCGAATCCAGTTAGATGGTACACAAAGGTGTCTTATAATGAAGTGAACAAAGATTTTCCACACCTACTAGAGTGGTAACCCTGGAGCTATGAAAGAAAAAAAAAATCTCTTAGAAATCACAGAACACTTGTTAGTACTTTAAAAGATTGTACAAGCCAGGAGAAAAGGTTTTTATGTGGGCTAGTTGAAAGAGAAAATAGAACTTACTAAGAAGTATGGTGTGGATTTTATTTTTTTTTACCCTTTCCTTTTCCTTTTCAGTTTGACCATGAGTCCCTCTGAGCAAAGCAGAATCTCTGCAACCTGTGAGTTTGGTTATAGAGGTAAAAGAGAGCATAAAATCTGTTGAACTTGTACTAGAAAAGGACTCTTGATTTATTCCCACACACGTATACCTATACTCCAGTACACAATAGAATCACAGCATTTTATCTGTAGGTAAATACGGAGCTATAAGGTAAATGTGGTGATTCCTCTGACTCATAAAACAAAAACAGTTATAAAGACTCATTACTCTGGCAGGTGGACTGCCTGGCGCTGAGATTTCAAGTCTGCTAAGCTGGCAAGTGCCTGAGCTTCTACACAGACCATGGGAACTATGTGAGGGAGGGAATGAGAAGGAGAAAGGAGAAATCCCCAAAGACAGCACTTGAATCATAAGAACTGCTGATCAAGCATACCATTCCCAGGGTAATGTCAACACCATGGGACCACGAGAAGGAAGGGGATGCTGGTGGTGGTGCTGCTGCTCTTCACTGCAGCTGTTGAGCTATGCTGAGAAGCAAGTCCAGAGCAGATTAACATCCCAAAATCACGAGCCTCTTGTAAAACCTTATTTTTCCCTCTGAGGTAAAACCCTACACAATTTGATATGTTAATAAACATTACATCCACATATGGAATTTTAAAAGTAAGGATCTGCTTTTGAGAACAGGAGCAGCATCTGGACATGCTGCGTATAGAAAATGAAATAAGTACCTTTGGAGACAAATATTCAATTTAGAACAGATATATGCCTAATGTTCAGAGCACCAGGTTTTGTTCGGGACCATCTCAAGACTTTGCCATCTGAGGATTCCTTTAGTGTTCAGAACTAAGGGCCAAATTTGGGATCAATTTGCTTTGACTATATGGATATTTAAATGCTATTCCCTGTCTATGTACTTAATTTCCAAAAAGGTAGAGAAATACATTGTAGTACTGAGAAGGTCAGAAGGCATCCATCACTATGCCTTTGGGATGTGCCTGGAATTTGTAGAGAAGGTACCACACACTTCAAATTTCCAACTTCTGACTACTAAAAGGAATTAATTTATGCTTTCAAAGATCTGTGTGCTTGACCCAGCTCTTGGATTGTTCTTCAGTGGAGGGTGTTTTGCTAAAAACTGTTAGAAATGCAGAGAGCAAGGATGAAATTCTCCCACCTGCATCATCCCACACACCATATTCCTCATTCCTGATGCTGAGTGGTATCCCCAGCTTGGCCCCGAACTCTATCTATCTGCCTGTCTTAGGCAGATAGACAGCAGGCATTCCTGTAATAAACAGAGAAAAGCTGGAAACAACTCTTAACTGTTACCTGGAATAATGCTTTGAATGCGGCTTTTTTTCTAACATGCACAAGAAACAATAAAATTAATAGGTGAAGTTTCTTTAATGATGTTTGAATTCATCAGTTCTGGGATACTTTAGAGCCTTCTGTAGTACATGTTGAGGTGTGAAATCAAATGCAAGTTGGGGATTTGGGGATGGTAACGATCAGCAGGCAGCACCTTTATCTGGAACCATAAGGAAATCTCACAGAGAGACAGATGGCCAATCCCTATACATCAACCCCTTGACATCAACAAAGCAAGAATGACCCACATTATCTAAGTATCCAACCCTAAATTCCTCAGATGTCCAACAACACTGAGAATATGAGGTCTGGAATGCTCAGGCTTTGACTCAAATTGACCTTTTCCCTGTAGCTTTTTAACTTTAACATGTGAATTTCATCTGCTTTACTACCTCTGTCCCTCACACATTTTTTTAAGGCAGTCATTTGAAAAAGAAAAAGCTATTTTTGTAGAAATCTGAAACATTAGAAAGATGTTCAGAGAACTGATTGTTGTAGCTAAAATAGAACTAAAGTAAAATCAAATATTCTCTCACTTAACAAGCACACTGATAAAAAAAATCACTTGCAGGGGTTTTTAACATAAAAAACTAAAAGAGCTTAAAAAAGTTGTTGTCACTTTTCAGAAACACAGTCTCCTCTGAGCCTTGAGAGACTACTAAGCACTGTATATTTTACCAATAGCCATAACTCGCATAGCATATTACCAGGCCTTTCTTTATAAGGACATTGTAGCCCATATGGATCATGCCAATGTCTTCTTCTGCCGTATCTTCATATGCCAGTGGGCTGAATTATTCACTGGCTACAACCTGAGTTTGCACAATTCCTTTCAAAGAAATAAAAATGGGAATCTAGTGAGAGTGGTGGAGGGAGAATGAGGGACAAGATTTAGTCTATGAAACATACTGGGAGGCACTTGCAGATTCTTGGGTTTTGTTGTGGCAAACAGTCCCTGCTGTTATACAACAGGATAATCTTTAATAATGATGATAATTACTGAATAGCTACACTGAGTAAAATGAAAGAAAAAGTGGAATAGAGAAAGCTGAGTAAATTTAATCCTCCTCTGATCTGCGAATCATGGTTTGGATCAAGGTATTACATCAGAAAACTCCCTTGACACTGCTTGTTATTTCAACCAGGAAGATTTCTTTTACAATTACACTGCAATTGTAGAGCTATCAGGGTCAGAGAAGGTAGCAAGAGAGATGAGAAACAAGCATATGTGACAACCTTCAGGAAACTATTTACATGTGCAATGCAAAATGTTTCCAAAACTAAGAGCTGTGCAAGCTTGACAAACAAGCATGCAAACACAGTTGCTCTGAAAGCTGGGCTACCTCAGACAGGTACCCGCCAGACCAGAATAGGGGCTTCTGTGCCAGTAAAGGTCAGAATTTGGACTGGTACGGACACTGGTGGAATGGAGAACAGGGGACACTAACTTTCCAGTTGGGGTAACACCCAGTTGCAAATTTTGGTCCATCTCCACACAGGGAGGAGTTAACAGCTGTAGAACGCACTGGTCTTAAATGACAGTGGTGCATGTAACCGCCTACAACCCTGACACACTCACACCCTCTGGCACACTCTGCAATGCCATGGCCACTTTTCCTGCGCAGGAGTAGTGTTCAAAAAGGATTGAAGGTTTAGAATGAAAAAAATTATTTCAAGCAGTTTAAACCCATAAATTATTATCATGTACAAGGGCACTAAGAGTAGGTGTTCACCTGTCAGTCTGCTTTATTGAAGACAAGAGCCTATCTCTCCTTTTCCATACACTGACTTAAAAAAAAAATAAATTACATGGGGAAAAGAACCAACAAAACCACAACATCTTTGCTACAGAGACATTTTTAACAAGTGTTCCAGAAAGAGCACCAGCTATCAAAAAGGCTGCCAGGACCAGAAGGAGCCATCAATCGAACAAGTTTACATTTCAAAGTTTTTTGAGAACAGTGAAAATGTCTTTACCCTCCTTGATGGGAAAACTACAGTGCAATAGGAAAGTAGCTATTTGCTGCTTCATACTGAAATATATTTTTCTGAAGCAGCTCTTTAACCCTGGGAATGGTGGTAGAATGTTAGACATATATGTGTATGTGTGTGTGTGTGTGTATATATATATATATATATATATATATATATATACACATACACACACACATATATACACATATATGTATATATACACATGTATGTGTGTGTGTGTATATATATAAAAAAATACATACACACACATAGATATATAGATATATAGATATATTTATATTAAGTAGCTCTCCTGAGAGTTCTGCTCAGAGCTGCTTTAACACTGTGGAGTCAGTCTGCTCTCTCTTCCCTTTGTGTGTGCCATTGTTCAGCTCCACAGCTTCTCTTTGAAAATAGAGATGAACTGGTTAATTTTTTTAAACCCTTTCCTGATAGTGCTTAAGAGATAGCAGAATGCATCTGTCTAATTTTGACATTTATCAGATAATTCAGTCAAGTTCCCTCATGTGACATGGCTTCGTTCCTTCTAAAAGAGCCTGCTGCAAACAAAAGGCCACAGTATATTGTACGGCATCACTGTTCTCAGATGTTTCAAAATTAAACTGCTAAGCCTCCCTGGCCCTGTGAAACCTGGAAGAGAACAAAAAAAAAGAAAAAAATTGAGTGACTCTTAACGAGCTGTACTTTCTGTATCTGTGCTACTTTTTTCATCTTTGTGCTTGATTTTTTTCTGAGTCATTTGAAAATTATTAGGCAGCTCAAATAATTGTTTCCTGGGTATATTAGCAGCACTATAATTGTCATGTTTAAAGCTAAAGTTGGTAAAGACTGCAGTCTACTCTGGAATATTCAAGCTTCCCATATACAACATCTCACAGATAAATGTTTTGAAACTTTTATTACTAGCTTCTCTGGTAGTTCTTTTATTTGTTTCTTTGTCAGGACCCCAGATGGATTCAGCTTGACACTGTTTTTCATTACCAGTGGCACTGCCTGAACTCTGGATGGAAAGGTTGTTGCCTTTCCTTTGCCCAGCATTTTGCAGTTCCTACCATACAATGGCTTTTACATATTCTCTTCTGGGTGGGAAAGGTACACAACAGGCCTTTACTTCTCTCTACATGCAGAAAAGAACAGGTACCATCTACAATGTTATATAATTTGTATGAGCCTCGAACCAAGTTATTGAAATAAATTATCCTTGGTATAATTAATGGGGGGGGGCGTGGAGAACGACAGTTATCAGTTAACATGCCAACGCTCTTTGTAAATACCATTGGTTCTCAATGAACTCCTTTTGACCCACTGGTCTGAGGTTGTTGCTGTGTGATGTACATAATTCTCTCAGCAGTGGTCCATTACTTCTGCTCAGGGTTGGGGCTCAAGCCTGTAGTGTAAAGTCAAAGAGAATTAGCAGCCCTATCAATTACAAGCTGCAGAACTGCAGTCCAAATGATAGATCACAAAAATCCAGGGAAAGATGAATAAAATGTGAAGGAATATGCATGTATATTCTATAGTTTGAGCAGCTGCTGTGGACTATCAACATCATCAGGAGATCTCAGTGCATTAGCATAAATTCAAATGACAAATGCACAGTGCTATTCAGAGACTCATTAATTTGCAATGGGTGCAGTGCTCATGACATTAGTGAAAAATTCAAATGTCTTTGTAACATTGTGAGTTTAGTTGCAGGACCTGAGCTGCTAAAATGAAAACGTGTGCAATTTTTTAGCAGTTTATTAAATTATGAAGTGTGATGACTATATCTGTGCATCTTTTCAAGCAGATGAGGTCCAGTGTGCTCCAGCACCAAATTGCATGGTTTGTGTTGAAATCTCCCTGTCAGACAAATTCTGAGCTGGAGCTGAAATACTGGCTAGGTGCTGGCTGCTGCAGCACGCGAGCTGAGATCTCCCCCTTCTGGGTGAACGGCATTGTCATTAAGAGCAAGGACAATTCGGTTCTTTCAAGGCTTCTTCTTTGTTATTCCCCCGTCTTGTCTGCTACATTAGCCACCATTTGTGTTGTACGATGTTTAGAAGAGACGCGATAGCAGAAATAAAATAATGCTGTATTATTACATGTGTGCACGATGGCTTCCTCTGTCATTCCTTATGCACAAACATAGCCTTTACATAGAGGATAACTTTGACATGTAGGATATGAAAAGTCTTTATTGGGAGTGACTTGTCTTAAGCTACAGCTTTGTTTATCTGTAAAAATTGAGAAAGAAAACATTTACATTTTTATAGGGGGAACAACCGATCCATACCAGTCTTTCATACCATTGAGAACCAGCTTGTAATTATTGGAACTGACAACTGAAATATGCCCCAGTGGTGCTTATCCTCAGTGCCTTGACTCTGCCTTGTGTGTGCAGCGCTGACACACTGCTAATACCTTTCTGACCTCCATGAACACTGTGAACTCTACTGCATATTTTTGCTTCCTCTTGGACCTATATCTTTGTCTGGCCCTGAGTTTACATGTTTTTCTATCCACCTGGCTGTCACATCTAATGTGGGTTTCCTTTACCAGAAAAAATATACTCTAAGATAATTGCTAGTACTTTTTCTGAGGAATAAAAATGTTTGTTTTAAAGTGCAGGAACCACAACACCTAGCTGGTTTAAAAAAAAAAAAGCTTACATTTTTAAAAGCACTAGAGTTTAACTTCATCCCCTCTGAAAGGTTTTGAAGAAACCTGATTTTTGGAAACAGGAGAATTAGTTGCCAGTTGTGTGTACAAACCCATTAGCTGCTCTTGAACATTTGTATGTCTCTGTAAAACAAAACAGTATTTTATATATATATGCCAGTCATTAGGTAGCAAAATAATAAGAGCCTCAATAAGGTTTGGAGAACACCTCCCAGCATATGTCACATCTCCAAAATAAAAGGAAAGCCATTTGTCACTCTTGTTTCTCACCTGTGTTATGCCAGCTCCCATGTAGACTATAGTGTATCACATCTCAAAAAACCATCAAACCCAAAACAAAACAAAACAAAACAAAACAAAACAAAAACAAAAACAAAAACAAAAACAAACAAACAAAAAAAAGCCAGAATATGAAAGAATGTCATTCCCATTCCTGTGAGGAGGATCACATTCCTCTGAGCCTCTTGGTGTTTGGATAATCATGAAACTTGTCAGGTGACCTGAGCTGCCAGTGAGCTCTAATGCATGTGGAAAATGCTTTGCCCTATCCACCTAAGGAAGAAAAGAATCAACATATCAACAAACTAGGACTACAAACCACTATAAACTGTCTTAAACTATGGTTTCCAAATCCCACAAATGGATTATGATGCTTGTCTGATCTCAGTTTCCACTCCCTCCAAAGGCTTTCCAGGTAGACATCCAGGGTGAGATCATAAAAAATGCATGAGTCTCCCATTGCAGTCAGTTGAAGCTTTGTCATACCCTAGCATCTTCATTAACCTGGGCCAAACCTGACATGAACATCCACATGACTGAATTGGACCTACTGGAAGCACAAGAAGGGATTTTGAGAAGGAGAGGGCAGATGAAATGGTAAGATGGTATGATGCCAGCAAAGGATGTGTCTGGGTGTGCAGAAGTCAGGATTATTTTGGGGCCATAGGTTTCAGGCATAGGAAATACTAAAAATCTGGGCCAACACTCAAGACTGGACCTACAGTTATTTTAGGCACAGAAGGGCAAAGACTCAGCCACAAAGTCTGCTTCAGGGGATTGATTAGAGGAAAGAGCCAAGAATCAGCAGAGCCATGTCTGCATGGCCCCTTAGGGAAGGACAGGGCAGCAGCCACCCCCCAACTTGCCTTTCCCCTTTGCAACTGAAATCCTGGTGTTAAGCAACAGAGCAGAGCCTTAACACAGGCATACCAAATATATCACGTTGCTGTCTTGACTAGAGCTGATGGGACAGCTAAAGATCCCTCTCTAGCAAAGAAATACTTCAGTGCCCCTCAGCTGACTGTGTCTCAATTGTTTCCTTCACTTCCCTCTGCCCATGATGCCATGAATGATTGCCTGATCTGATTGTTGATCTGCCAGCAGGACCTTAAAGTTTAAAAGCCGTGGGATCAGAGGAGCCTGGAAATTAATTAGCCACCCTTCTCCTCCAACCACCCACAACAAAAGTCTTGAGGGTTGAGTCCATTAGCTAAATGTCACTTACCCTGCATTCTGTGGAGAGATGAAATTTCATTTTGTGAGTATTTCTCAAAAGCCCAGTTAAAAGAAACAGGGCACATATGGTATTTCTTATGAGAAATAACTTTCCTTCATTAGCAGGCAGCACTGGACAACAGGCCTTCGTTTGAAATACAGCACCTACTCTCTGCGACCAATTGCACAGATTTCCAAGTGCACTTGATATTTAGGCATCAATGGAGAAAGCATTTTGTACCTAATCAAGAAGACAGTCAAAAGAAAAGCTTCATTGCAAGAAATTTATTTCCATACTGCAAAAGGCAGAGTTTTGGTTTTGTTTCAGAAAAGCCCCAATTTCTTTTTAATTTTGAGTTTTTGTGGTTTTCTTATACCATCACAGGCAAGTTGCTCTGGACTCAGCATTTCCAGCGGTGACACTGATTTCAGGAACATATTCCAAGAAGAGGTACCTCACAGACAGTTGGGAGGCTGTCAGGGTAGAAACAGGACTCCAACAGGGAAATCCCATCTTAGAAGCCTCCAAAATCTATTAACTTAAGAAGAATCCTAGCAGAGGAAGTTTGATAAGACAAATGGAAAATTAGATTATGACTGCATGCTGGCAGAAGCAGTGAATTCGCCCCTCAAAAAAAATCTGATCATTGGAAAAATTCTGGTCTGAGCTTTCGAACCAGTGAAAAACCAGTCAGTCTGTCAGCTTCAAAAGTTAAACCTGGTCTAAAGTCATTAGGAAAAGGAAGGTGATAATATTCTTAAGCTTATGACACTGTTTGTGTTAGCATCTTTTTTTTGTGCAGAACATGTTTGTATTTCAATTGACAAAGTATTTACAATGAGAAGAGATATACTCACCACCAAGGGCAATTAATTCTGGGTTATAAAGCTTGTGTTTCAGAACAGGCATGAATAATTCAGTGTTAGGTTGTTTAAGTGTGTTTTGTAAAATAGAGCTGCAGCTTTTGTTTTTCTTGAAGGCTTCTGAGAAAAAAACACAGTTATTTTTGGTTTTTTTCTTTTACTTTTCACTCCTGGGAAGAGCAGTGGCCTTTTGATGTTCCACATTGACCTGCATTTCTTGCTTTTTTTTCCACTGAGCAGAAGAAAATACAATTTAAAATGGGAGCATTAAGGAGTAAGGAGCACAGCACCATCCCTGTGTGTCATAGCATATCAAACAGGTTGTGGTGCTTCAGACTGTCTTAATTATGACCAGCGTTGCTGGACTTTGAGCTTTTATGATGCTGATGAGCAGAATTGGACCACATCCACAGTACTTTTTTCTGTGTGTGAGTCTAAATGAATAAATTCCAATAAATGAATTTATGTAGCTGAAGGGAAGGTGTATGTGGGGCATTTCTCTATCTCTGCTTCAAGTGCATAATGTTATCTTCATGCTGCTCCAGGGGCTACATGTTTAAACCTAAACCAAAACCCTGGGTAACCGCTGGATGACTGCCAAATTTTACCTAAAACTTTCTTTACCACCCAGACTGAAGACAAAGCAAAAAGGAGGAATTTCTTTTCTAGTCTTTGCAAACCAGTGGCATGATTGAGCTCACATGCAAGCCACTTACAGTCCCTGTCCAGGTCAGCAGGGCTCTGTCAGGGGAGAAACTGACCATCACAATTTTCAGTACATTTGTATTTGAAGCCACTAATTGAGGAGTATTTTAAATCAAGAAACAGCAGGAAGCCAGGAGCATTACACCTAACAGGAGTAAACTGTCTCAAGTGAAGTAGTAAGGCATAAGCTCAGATAATCAACATTCATAATGCAAACGTTGATGGAGTTGAGGGGACTCAATGGTCTCACTAAAAATGTTCTTGCACAGCAGGACAGGCATGGCCAAACGTGCCAGTCTTGGTAAGTATTGTGTGCTGAAAAGCGAACCACCTAAAATGGGTGTCTTCGTTTGATAGACAGGTGTCTGCTAAGGAAGGTGGGAACCTTCCTTAGAGCAGAAAATGTGAACCCCCTTCCCTCCGAATTATTATAACTTTGGAATCAAGGGTTCTCAGGCAAAGGTATGGGAAAAGGAATAAGAGTTTTTACTAGTATCTAGAATGAGGTAAACAATCAGTAATAAAAACAGTAAACAAGATTAAAAAAAACAATAACAAAACCAAAAAAAAAACTCAGTGGCAAATGTCTCTGGGCGGTCAGGCACTTTCCCGTTTGGTGCAGTCACGGTCGCGGCCAGCAGGGGTGCTGTTGGGCTCCTAGCCCAGCAGGGCAGGTGCGATGACTCCCGGGAAGCTGCAGATGGCGCTGTGGCACGGGGTTAGGTCTGTGTCACGCACGTAATGGCCGACGGGCTGGACCAGGGTGACGCGCAGATGTACAAGGCGCAGCAAGGAGATGAATGGCCAGGTGGGCTCACCTGAGCCAGCCAGCAGAGGAGGCAGCAGGAGCTCTGCAGCTGTGGCAGGCAAGGCGGAGGGCGGCAGCAGGCAGGGCGAGGAGCGGCAGCAGGCAGGGGGTCTCGTTCTGCTGCAGTGCAGCTGGGAAACGCGCCCTCCCGGAGGGTAGAAGGGGCCGGGATCTTGTCCTCCCCCGTCCCAAGTGAGAACTCACCCAACAGGTAGAGAGAAAAAACAGTGCAAGATCGGGCCTTTTCTGCAGTTGCAGCCAAAAAAGCAGAGCCGCCTTTTCCCCGAACTCCGGGCGAGTGAGTGCGCTGTTATCAAATCTTGCAATCTCTAGTTCCCCTGCCTGGCAGCCAAAGGCTTTGTCTCCTTTGTGAGCGTAGATGGCCCTTAAAGACTGGTCATTAGTTGCTTAGCAACAGAATGGGAAAAATTCCTCTTGCCCCCTGCTCCCCCCCCCCAACCTTCCACAATGGGTTATATGGGAAACAGCCTAGTTCTTTTTTTTCAATGTGTGTCTAAATTCTCAAGGGGTGAAATCTTATGGTACTTCTGTGGTAGCTGAGTTGAGTCTTCTCAGGCTAGGCCCATAACCACTGGACAGCTAGCTGGATGTGTATGTATCTGTCCAGACCTCTGAAGTCAGAAGGGGAACAGTGTATGGTGCAGCTGAAATACTGTATTTTCACACTTTTTGCCTGAAGTCCTTTGCACAAGTAAGCAATGAGACTACTGAGGAGAAAGGGGAATATGTGCACATCTTCTCTACCATGACCCATACCATGTCAAGCTCACCTAAACGTTTTCCTGGAGGCTTTCATAAGGAGGTGTAGAACCCTTCAGGTTGGAAAAAACCTCTAACATCACCAAGTCCAACTATTAACCCATAACTGCCTCATCCATCACTAAACCAGCTCCCTAAGTGCCACAATGAATAATATAGGCTTGCATGAGAGCACAGTCCAGGAAAGCTGGTAACAGTGTTTTCAAAAGAGTCTTTCATATTTCTATAGTGAATAAGATAACATGGCACTTGACAGGGCAAGCTCCACATTGTTTTTACCCCATCGGAAAAGGACAAATGAGAAAATCAATACTGAATATTTACAGTTAGTTGTATACCTTATACAGGCTTGTCTGCAAAGTTAATGTGATTAAGGATTATGATTCAAAAAATGTGTGCCACAAACCAGCATTTCTTTTTAGAAAAAAGTACATCTTATTATTATCCCAGAAATACCTCTTGTAAGGTTTGTTTATTTTTTCCCCCAGAGTGATAAGTCTTGAACAAACTCTTGGTTGATGTAGTGTACGGCAGTGTACAGCAAATTTGTCTTCTCATTAGCATTCTGTATTTCTCCTCTTTTGTGCAGCAGTGTGAGAGCATCTGAGTGAAATGTCCAGACCTCTTGGATCTTAGGATCACTGGCTTAAGGAGAGATACACCAAGTGTCAGGAGAGTGTGGGAAGGAAATTGAAAATCAGCCAGTGGGAAACAGAGAAGGCATTTTTACTGCACTGTGTTTACAACTTGTACTTTCTCAGGTCCTAAAAAATCCACAGTTTAGCCTACATGTCTGTAAGATACTATAGTTCTCCATGCATGTCAGTGCAGAGTTATTAAAATAATAGCTTCTTCAAGCTAATGTGTGCTGAAATTCAGGTTTAGAATTGCCTGTAAATTCCAGCAAAATGGAAGATTTAATAAAAGGTTCTTCAAATTACTAAGCCTGAACAGTGAATTTGCAGCCTGACTCTTTTTACTGCTTTTATTTCTGTATGACAGTATCTTTCAGTCCAAAGGTGCATTAAAGGCCTGTAATCTGAAAGTGAGCTATCATAAAAAAGGAAGATGTGCCTGTGTGTCCCAAGCCCAGTTCTCAAGTCTGGATAACAGGTGACGTACAGAGCAGCCAGAAAATTGCAGCAGGGGCAGTTCAAAATATTCTGGGGTACAAGTATTGGGGGATAAATAACATTTGCAGGACTATATCCTTTTCTCTTTCTTTTCCCACGAAGGAGTGGTGCTGGGTTTTGTTGCCAGACAAGGGGTGGCTGTGGAGGGGTTGTGTGCCCAGTGGCACTCCAGATAGCCCGTTAGCACTTTGGGGGTCACAGGCCATCTGCATCTGTCACCAGGCACAAACCACCCATTTCAACAGAGACATCCTTTCTTTTTCACACTTTTAGGATTATTTTTCATTTTAGAATAAGTTAAAGTCCAAGTCTTAAAGACTACAAAATGCATTCAGAAAACTTAATTTGCACCTGTCACATTTTCCAAAAATGGATAAATACATTATTTATTAGATATGTCCAAAAATATTGAACAGGCCCTATTTAAAACCATTTTACTTTGTGACAGTTTGTTTTCATCTGTCTGACAGCAGCCTTCTCATCATGGTTTTGATAACTACATCATTGCCTTTGTTTTCATTATGCTTTCTTATTATATTAATTATTTTCTGTTACTCTCTATCTGGGTATTTTGCTGTTAAGAAACTCCTCTGTGGTTTGCTGTGTGACAGAATTGTCAGAAAATCTGCATATTTGGTTTGTTATTGTCTTGTTTAATAAACATGAACTCCTAGAGAGTTTGTAATGCTGTAATTTCCAGCCTGTAAGACACACACAATGCAAGAAGTCATATGAGAAAGAAGGATATATTTACAATACCTCGGATAACAAACCTGGTACAGAACTCACACAAGAGCCAGTCTAAACATGACAGCACTTAATAATTGAGCCACAAATCATAATCAGCCTGAAATTATGAAACATTTAGTACATTAACTATTTTTTTAGTCCTGCTGCTACAAGATCAAGTACTGGAAATAGTGGTGGAAATAGTAAAATTTGTTATTGATTTTGATAAAAAATATTTCATAAAGGTAAACATCAGGAAGGAACAGTAGCTTTGGTTTAATACAATTAGCCATTCTTATTGGTTTTCAGTAAATAAGTAATGATAAATCTGACAGCCAGAGATACCAAGTGCAGCTAGATTACTGTCTTTTCAGGCTTGCTCTAGATATTGTTTTTGTAAAGATCTAAAGGTATGAGCCCACAAGAGGTAAGTCAGAAGGATAGTTTGGTTTGAACCGTAAACCCATCAGCTGTTTCACTGACGCTACCCACATACATGGACTCACATTCCTAATTCCTGTACATGCCGCAAGTTAATACCTTCACAGAGGGATTCATCATCACAAATCATCTTTGCTTTTCGACCTGAGGAAAGAGATTCAAAGTGGTGTCACCAGGGTAATGGTGGCAAAGGTCCCAGTAGATGCTTTTTTCAGAACAGTGCCCAGTCTTTCTGATCAAAGGGATGATACACTTTCTTTCATGTGATGAAGGATCATGAATGCTGCCTTTGCTCACCCAGTGTGGAGGATAGTTAATCTAAATAGTCTGGAGATCCCTTGCAGAGGCTGCATGACCTCAGGAGGTAGTCAGGATGGAGACGTCCAGGAGATGTAGCTTGAGCTTAAAATTTGAGAATTTCTGCTATTTCCATACCAGAATGTGTGAGCTCCCTGTCCTTGGTGAGCAGAAGTAGACGGTTTTACCTTCAATCACAGATGAAATCAAACCTAAGTGAGTGAGGTCAGAGGGGGCAACTTCTAGTTTTTAAAGGGAACTCTAGTGTCATGGGTAATTTTTATCTACCCTCTTTTCCCATTCTTTTTGTTTGTCATTCTCAAGTTTGCACAAAGACAGTAAACTTTATTTCATGTTGTGGCATTGGCTAGTCCCTTAAGACAATTCTTGATAAACAAATGCAGAAGATGATGAAGATAAAGGTCATAGAGTTTATCTTTTGCTTCTCATGGAGGCAATGCCTAAAGCTGCCAAATTTTTTCAAAATAATCTCTACTCAGTAGTTCAACAAGCCTAGTTGAATCATTTAGGCATTTAAAATTGCATGTAGACTGCCTATTAGTCTCCCCTTTTCTTTCTTTGTTTTTTTTTTTTTTTTAAATTTCATTCATTGTAACTGAGATGCTTTGCTTCAGAGAGGGAAAGAGACAGCAGAGATACAAAGCTTCCTGAGTCTCCTCTCTGTTACACACTGGAGTGCATAATTGCTTGGAGTTCCAAATAGTGTGAAGGGACCTGATTATATAAATATATTTAACATCTTTTAAAATCTTCTGAAATTATACCATATTAGCCACACAATTAAAGAGAAAAACCGATCATCCTGTTTGAGTGTACATGGTCTTTTCTATTCGCAAAAACTGTGTTTCTTGAAAAGAAAGAACAGAGAAGAATCATGATATAAGCCTAAATCCAGGTAGCAAAGCTGGACTGCTAGTTGTCTCATGAGATATAACCCAGGGACATTTGACATTTGTCCTCTATCCTTACCCCAGCTTTCACACAGTTGTCTGTTTCCCTTGAGCCAGGCAAATCTAAGATGTCAATTGACAGATAATATAAGTTTACTTAGATGTCATGTAGTGCTGTTATCCATGTGGAAATACATCAAATGTCCTAGTTTGCTCTAAAGGCTATGGCACTTAGTAAAAATCTTCTCCCATGGGAAGCCTAGGCTTGACAAATGCCTGATGATAAGACATAGTCAGCCATCTCTTTGTGATGCAAAATGACATAATAATTCATTTTTTTGAGTAGCATTACACTTTTACTTTTTCCAAATAAAGAACTAAATTCCAGGTTTGCAAACATTTTAGGTTCTATAAATTTGTTATTAAATAAAGATGTCTTGCTAAATCCCAGGAACCGAAGAAATACAATAGCTGAAACACTTGCTTAAATTTTTAATAAGTTCAAGGATGTCTAAAAGCCAATGTTTGTCATACTTTGTATCATATTGCTGCAGCACTAGAAAATTGATAGCTTAGACCATCCTCTCCAAAGTCATCCTGACTATTCACTGAAAGCACCAAACATAGAATGATATTTCATTGCAATAGGTGAGAATTTGATGTAATTTAACGTGGAGTAAGGCACCCTTAAATTTAAATTTTATATTGTAAGCAGGGTCAAAAATCCATTAAAATGCTTAAGTTTCCTAAAACCCAATATCCAAAACATATGGAAAAAATTGCCTCTAGGTTTTGAAAGTTGTTGCCTTTATCACACTGTGTATCTAAATTCCCAAGGATGATTGATTTAACGAGGTTTGCACATTAAAAAATCTTTTTCTTTGTTACGATAGGGGAAATCATAAGAAAGATTAATGCCCTCTGCATGGTGCCACGGAATTAAAATGTCTTTCAAATGTCTTCACTCCAGGAACACTTTGCTATGCAGGCCTGTACTTAAAAAAGATTTTCTCAGCGTAAAGAATTTATTAGTCATGGCTGATGATGCTGGTGCGCTATAACCTAAATACCTGGAATATGCCTATATTGAGAAAAACTAGGCACTTCAGAAGTCTTTGAAGAAGTGCTCATTTTTCAGGTTGTTATAATGGATTCCATGTCAGAAACACATGAGGCTAGCCAAAGGTATGACATTCAGTCTTGACATATTTTTCCATTGCAGTAAGGATATCTGACACAAAGCAGAGTAATGTGCTCAGACTGTACTGTCCTAGAGAGTTTACCTCAAAGGTAAAGGAATACAGACCAGGTTTAAAATGCACCTCTTTCTTTAGGGGAAGAGCTTGGATTCGGGAGGTAATACAAAAGAGTCAGCACATCATACTGGCTGTTTAGTTTTATGCCTTCCTCAAGAAATATATAGGTGTTACCACATTCATTCTCTCTGGAAAAACAAAAATATTAATTCAATATTTCTTTCAAGGAAAGTGCATTATATAGAAATACGCCTTTAATGCCTGTTTATTGGACAAAATCATTGCGCTACTTAGGCACAAAGTCAGGGTGTGAACCTATTTATAATGTGGAGAGTAAATGAAACATCGAATCACAGAAGCATAGAAAACTTCAGGTTGCAAAAATCTCTGCAGTCCATAAGATCCAAACTTGCACTGAATGTAGGGCCATGGACTGGTTAGGACCACATCAAGTCAATGATTCTATCAGGTGACCTTCCAGCACTCTGCTGGGTAAAATATTCAATGTTTGCGTATTTTCACTGTGAAGAATATTTTTAATATCCAGGCAGAATTCTACTTCTACTTATGCCTGCTGCCTCATGTCTTGGCACCATGCATCCTTGTAAAGTGAGGATAACTTACTCTCCATCACCACCTTTGAGGTCTTAGAAGCCTGTGATTAGAACTCCCTGAGCCATCTTCTCTTCAGAGTAAGGAAATCCAGTTCCTCCCATCTGTCTTCATACACCAACTTCTCCAATGCTTTCATCATCCTAGTGTTCTTTTGCTGGATCTGGTGGTCTTACCTTCTCAGACCAAAGGCACTGAGACTGCTTTCGAAGGTACAGCCTAAGAAATGCCAAGTGGGATATTCACATCCTTAATTTTCTTGTTGTACTCCAGCTGAAGGAACCAAGAAGACATTCAGACTTCACTTAAAAGTTGTACTTGTGCCCAGCTTGCTACCCATCCTGTCAGTGCCCTGCATTTCTGACAGAGACAGGGAAAGGGAGCATTGACAAAACACATGACGTGCCCGTGACTTTGGGGCTACAGTCTCCCAAAGTCTATTACAGGGCTTGTTCTTGTTCCTGCAGACCCAATCAACAGGTCAAGAGGAATCACCCTGCCATCATAAATTCAGTCCCTGTTTCATCCATGGAAAAGGAAACATAACTTTCCCAAGGACTTTATACATGATTATAGTAAGAATGTAAGACAGAATAAATACAGCTTTGATAAAGACAGAGGGAATGGTGGAAATGTAGACTTGATCTCGGTAAATGGGCAAAATTAAGTGTCAGAGGAAGATTTCAAGCTAAATATTATTGGGAAGTGAAATACCAGAAATATATCTTAAAAATTAGAGGTATGTCTCCAACAACAAATATAGTTCTTCTATAATAAATGAAAACTGGGTGCAAGCTGCCATCTGCTATAATTAATAAAACTCATTCATTATTTCTTGTTTAGCAATATGTCATGAGTTCTACCCAAGTACTTTCCCATTATCCTTCATATTCTACAGACACATAGTAAGAGACAGCGCCTGTCATGACAAGCCTTAAATGCATAAGGTAAAAGGAGAAAACATGGAAATGAATCACAGTGAGAGACAAGTGAATAAGTTTTTTAAATAATTGAAGTGATTTTGAATTCTTTCACATTTAATAACACCATCCTTAGTGACTGGCACAAGGACAAATGGGAAGCTTGTCGTAGGGACAGACATTTAGCAAATATGTTCTGAGTCACCATCATGGGGCAGGGCTTCAGCATTATCACCATGTCCTTGGTATCTTTTCTTAATATTTTACAATTCCATTTGAGAAAGGTTTTTCTAAACAAAGACACTAAAAGAAAAAGCACAGATGCTCTCCAAGGGATGGGATGGACACACACCTGCTTTCCCATCTATTTTGTTGTTTCTCACTACAGAAAATCCTTACAATAATAGTTGCTGCTTTCACGATCTTCATTAAAGTAGACATAAAATTATGTTCTTGCAATTAAAAATGTTTTAAACAATGTAATGAAAACAAGATATAAAATCATAATTTTGCACATTCAATTACATTTAGCTGTTAAATGTTAATTATAAACATGTAAAAGTGGTAAAAACATTGATGATTGTTGATGTCAGGCAGTAAGATGCTTTGCAGATATAAATGGGGAGAATTATGACCTTTTCATTGTCTTGTTTTCTGACCACTAGTGCAGAAATATCTGAAAGGCTAAAACCAGAAAATGTTTTGTTTGCAGAAATGTCTAACCTTGTGGCTTTTCTACCAGCTTCCTGACAAAACCCATACAGTATAGAAAACACTGGATCATCTGCCTCGTTTACCTGGAACTAGAAAGAGAAAAGCGTATCAGAAACAGCTTGTGCATCTACCCTTCCCCCTCAGTGCAAGTGAAATAAAGGCACTCTGGGGAGTTCGCTTGTCCAAGAAGGAGTGAAAAAATATAGGAGAAACAGAATGCAGAGGCAGGAGACTGGTAGCCCAGTAGAAGATGGGAGTGGGGAGGAGAGGTGTCAGAGACTGAAATAGTTCATGCCTCAAACATTGATATAAAGTTTCGCTCATTACAATGAAAACTGTCTAAACTACAACCAAAGAAGCCTCAGTGAGGATATCTGACTAGGACTTTGGACTCAAAGTCAAACTGCTAAGATTAGATACAGGGAAAACCTTATCATCTCAGTCATCTCAGGCTGAAGCAAAGGTATGCATCCACAAAGGCCAAATCCACCAGCTGCAGTGAGAAGCATTCCTGGCTGAGTTTGGGGTGGGGGGAGAGCACAGCTCACAAAGCCAGGTCTACACAGACTTCTCCCCAAATCAAGGGGGGAGGAGGAGGTTTTGGGTGCAGTGGTGTAACCTCTGGTGAGAGGCAATAAACACCCATCCTCCGTTACACAAGCTGGCGCAGCTGTGGAACCCCCAGCCCCACAGGACACATCCATGGGACATTCACGTGAGAGGCAGCAGAGGGGGTGTCATAATCCATCAAAGACCCCCCAAAGTGCTCTCTTGCAGCAGACTCTGCTTGCCCCACAGGACTGCATGTGATGCAAGCAGAGTCTGCTACAAGAGACCGTTCCTCCCCCAGGGGGACATGCCGGGACATTGCCACCTGGCCTGAGTGTGTGTTAACCCATGGGATTCTGTGCTTTTCTGGGGGGACCATCACCACTAAGAATGCCAGCTGGAGAGGATCAGCACAACATCGTTGGGGTCCACGGATGGTGATATTCTTTTATTCTTTGTCACTCTCTTTCTGTCCTCCCCACCTCTTTTCCTACTTCTCCCTTTCTCTCTTTTCTTCTCTCTCTCCTTATTTACCATCAAATAAAACCCATAATATTGACTGGAATATGGTCTCATTTGCACGTTAATTCGGGCAGAGGCATTTCCAAAGAACCTTAATAATTGGATCTTAACAAGAGGGAAGGAGGACATGAGCATGGGAGAAGACTGGGGACAAGGTGGGAAGAAGATGGGGTGTTGGGTATGACTGATGTGCAGTGTGGCATCACGTAGGACAGATGTACAGAAGGAGTTGGATTTGGTCTGTTTGCTCTCTATTGCAGGGGACCAACAGAGCCAGAGATCATCATTCCAGAGCTCTAGTAATGTGGTAAATCAGTGGATTATCCTGATCCAAATTTATTGGGCTATGGCCATAGAATTGATGGATTGGTTCCACGGATGGTCCTCAAATTTTAATTAAATCAAATACAAGCACACTGCTTCCAAGGTCATCACAGTGACAAAGACAGTTCTGGGCACCACCAAATTTCATGCACCCTGAGCCAGCAATGGAAACCATCTGTGACAGCCTGTGTAAAACCTGACTGCTCTGCTTTGGGACACTCTTCAAATCACATATTTGCATTATCCACCTTTCCCAGCCATGAAGAAGGGGTTGGTTGCAATAATCCACATAAACTCCCCAGCACCCAAGTGCACTACCGGAATGGGATGCATGGGAGGCTGTAAAGAGCTCCAGAGCATGGTACCCACATTTCTAACCGCAGAAATGCAATTGGGTTTTTTTGGTACCCACCTCAGCAGCCAGATGCTTGTCAAACCCCACCTTGAAAAGCAATTTAAAGAACACGAGCTCTTTCCCCTCAGAGACACAAACCATAATTTTGATGATACACCAAGCACTGAAGAATATTTGGCATCCATTTCTTCAAAAGTGCCCCCCATTAGGTAGTGGGAACAGATCCCTTTGAATTCCTAACACAGGTGAAAGGAAATTATGCTCATGATTCATCAGATGATTTTTCAGTGCTTTCTATACCCCTGAAATAGTCTCTCTTTTCCTGGACATCTTTAACCTCTCCTCCAACAGGATACACTCTTACCCTTGTAAAGTATGTATGGCCATGAAGTATATATGGCCATATCATTAACCTCCTTACAAAAAATGTCTTTTTTCATTTTCCATTGTTTTTAGAAACGTCAAAATAGTCCACAGTGTGTTTTTAACCATACACTGAGTTCATATACAACTGAGTTTAATAAAAGTTCCTAAGATGATAGAGCCGATTCTTCCTGGACACAATTTCTCAGCACCTGTAAACTCTCCTTTCTTTACTGGTACTTCAAAACCTTGGAAAAGGATGGGATGCATTCAATTTTTGGGTTTTGTTTGGGTTTTTTTTAACATGTGAAGGAGGTCTTTTGTTATTTCCCACACAAAGCAAGCTTTCAATTTTTACAAAACTACAGTTTTGGTAACTTCTTTCATGTCTATCATATCTGCAGTATCAGAGCTCTTATTCATGCACATAGTAATCTGAAAAATTTATTTTTTCTCTTTTTCTGTCTGTAGTCTCAATTATTCCCCCTTTTTCTCACAGCGTTTTGTTCTAAATGGTAGAAAGTAGTGAGATGCCTAAAAAAGGTGAATTGGCTCAGCAACATCAGACTATTTACAAATTTCTGTTTCTACCTTCTCTCTGCCTTACCTGGGAAGATCTGTGTCATGTGCAATTTTAATTTTCATGTGATAAGTTCTCAAGATTTGTGATGGCTCTGCAGTCAGTAGCTGCTGTCTTGCTTTATGAAAAGTTCTTACCAGATAAAGCACTTCCAAATCAAGTCATGTTACAACAATATAACCCTTTTTATTGCACACTTTTCTGGTGGCAACCACAGAGAAAAGCCTTTACTGTTTTCTTTATTTTTTCTCACTACATCCAGATGGTTTTGGCACCAGTGGAACTGTCTTTTTTTCCCATCTTTTAGTCAGGGAAGCAGTAACTTCCCCTTTTTTCAATGTTTTTTTTTTGCCATGTTTTCTTCCAAAGCCGTTCAAGCAGAGCCCCCAAGCATGTATATGGTACATGATAAGCAACATGCAGCACAAGGTCTGCCATTTATACTGACATTTTCAGAGAGGAAAGTGCCTAATCCTATAATTTTCAGACCAGGAGCCAAGAAACTGGCTGTGATTTCAACAGGCGGTGCAATATTTGGTCCAGACCTGAAATGAACCTGCCTGAGATGGGGTTAATGGGGATACATTGAATAATGAGGACAGAGCTGCGAAGGACACGCTATGTCATTGTGCCATTGAATGCAGCAGGGCAGACAAGTCCCAGTACTCTCAGTATTGGGACTGTTAGAGAAAGGGAAATGCTTGCCTACTTTGTTGCTAAATTTAACTCCTTGGCGTGAGATATGAGCCATGAGAGCTGTGCAGAGCACAACAATGCCAGCACAGCAGCAGATGATGCAGAGGGTCTGTGCTGGCCGTGGGCAGAGGGGAGCAGCTGTGCTCACTGGGAAATCTGCTCCAAGAGGTTTCTGCATTCCTGTGCCCAGCTGCGGAGTGTTTTGTACAGTGAGAGGTCTCACCCTGTGGCATCACAGGCTGGGGAAGAACAGCTGGGCATGGGCACAGCACTGCTGCTGCCACCTTACCTGATGTCACACCTGGAACCCTGCAATTTCCATGGAAGATGTCCTAGCAGTTAACATTGCTTGAGGTGGAACGAGGTAATCCAGCTGCTCACCACACACACTCCTCACCCTGAGGCCTCTGTTGATGCTGCTACTGCTAAGAAAGCCAAACTTTGGAAAGAATTTGAATGCTAGATTTATGTGCTAACAAATAAGTCTATCTTTTGTCACAGATATATCGTTTAACTTCAGCTACTGATCCTTATCTCTTATTAACCAAAACAATAACCAAGGCAGAAGTGCCCCCTTCTCAATATTTCAACACATTTGAAGCGGTAATAGTATTTTAACTCAGCGTAGCTAACGTGTTACATGAAGTAGATAGAAAAATTGTTCCATATGTTGCCCCAAGAAAGCACTGAGAGCTGTACCCATTCTGTCTCAACATGAAATATTGCCACGTCTCAACTAAGTCTTTTATAGCAGTGATTGTATCTAGCATCCTGATCAGTGAATATTTGTGGAACTAACTTTCACATAGATCTTCATGATAACAAATTATCTTCTTCAGCCTTGTTGCATACTACTTGTCATTTTATCTGTGATGTATCTAACTCAAGGTCAATGAATCCAGCCATGACACTAAATACCTAAATAAACTATCATACCCAGTCTATGACAAATCTCTTGTTATCTCCTGCTTGGTCCAAATCTGCCTTTGTGTTAAAGTTTTTTTGTTCAGAAATGCTTCTTCTGAAGATGGATTTTAAAGCCTACCAAACCCTGTACATTTCCACCAACATTGCAGTATAATGTTGATGGAAATGTGTACCAGAAGTAGACCCGAGGTAGAAAGAGGACAACTCCTCAGTTTGACTGGTAAACATAGAAGGAAGACCAAACACTACATCATCTCCTAAACCCTGAATTTTCAGTTAATTTCACCATTCAATTTTCACTATTTTAAGTTTCCACCAGAAGAAAATATGTTGATCCAGAAAGGGATAAATCCTTTAAGTTCCTGAATTTCTATATTTATTTTCATTTTCTCCTTAAACACTTGTTCTTAACCTGGAGTGAATCTGGGAGGGTTGATAGAGACACCTTTCCTGTAGCTAATTAATAAGGACACCTTCTCTCACCTCTCTAACTATTCAGTTAAGACCTAAAAAACACAAAGATAGAAAGAAGAGGAAAGCATGGTCCAAATTTCTCTGCTGTTAGCCTCACAACAAGGCCCAGACTTCTGCTGCAAAGATGAAAATATGATGCCACATACAGAAATAATGCCAGGTTAGCTGGGAATTCAGCAGAAATAATAAGAAGTAGTGACAACCTTTCCAAGGAAGCAACCTCAAATTTACCAAGCTGGTTTGGAGACAAGTGTGCCTATTACTGTTGCCTATATGATATTCCATAACAGGTAGTTTACTGGAAAGTTCAAAGTGTAGATAAATAGACCTATTTCAAAGTGTCCTGTGATACAAGTCAGGTTTGTAGGACACATGCATTTAGAACAATAAAATGGTTTGGTTTGGAAGGGACCTGAAAGGTCATCTAATTCCAACCCTACTGCCACGGACAGGGACCTCTTCCGTTTCACCAAAGCTCCATCCACACTGGCCTTGAACACTTCTAGGGATGGGGCAACCACCATTTCTCTGGACAACCTGTGCCAGTGTCTCACCACTTGAACAATAAGAATTGTTCTCCTGTAGCACCTTTAGGCACTGGCAGATGCTCTAAAATCTCCACAGAGAGCTTTGTCCTCTCTGCGAGCTGCCAATTAGTCTGTTCTATTGCCCACTTTTCAGCAGCTGCACACCCCTTGTCCACTTCAATCCTGCAGTCCAGGCTCCTTACTCTTCTTTGTCTTCACTCTGGAGCATCCTCAAGGAGTGTGAAGACAAAATATGAAAAATTAAATTATTCAAGAACTGTTATTTAAGCATTTAAATGTAGGTTTTACTGTCCCAGAGGTCAGGTCAACTGCCCTGCCGGACTGGCACAGACTCGAGCAAATGTTTTTACCTAATATTGGGCTTTATGCACTCTTTATTCAGTACTCTACACTCCTCCTTGATTGCACGAGTTACTTTTAGGTGAGTTTGTCTGATGACTCTGTATATTTCTCCCCTGTCTACTGCACAGGACCAGCTGAAGCTTCATGCCAAGTGGGCTAATAGTAAGTAGGAACCTCCAGTAACTGCTCTGCATTTTTATTCCCTTGCTGCTGATCCTTTAGCAATTACTTCTAGACCACTGGTAAACAAAGTATGCATTAATGCTTCTCTATGTTAAAATAGTGGGAAACACATCTCAGAGTTTAACATGATGACAGTTTCATTTGAAAGTAAGTAATCTGAATGTCTTATAATTAAATAAAAATAAAATAAAAAAAATTTTAAAAGCAAAAAAAAAAGCAAAGGAAAAAAAAAGCCTTTGGCTCCTGTTTGTCATAAGGTGTAGGAAGGAAGAATCCATTAAATTACACAATTTTCCTTGAAGAGTGGCCCTATACAGAAGCCAGCGAGAAATGTTATGCAGCTTCATTATATTAATCAGAGAAATCTAGCAAGCAGAGGACACTGTCATTTTTTATATAGGAGGACATGACCAGACAGCTTCCTGTGATTTGTATGTGATCTATACAGTATGATCTTATTATGGTGTCTGAGTTCTCACAGAATTAAATATATTCTTGCAAAACATTTCTCAGCTTGGTTTTGGCCTCAGGTTTTATAGAGTTCAACCCCTAAATAGTTCCTAGCTGTATAGAAGTCCCTACAGGTTCAGCCCAGAACACAGGACTGTGCTGGGATTGTTTGGCAGCAGCGCAAGAGTCTGCCAAAGTTTAACCAAGCTCTGCCTTGAGGGCAGACCTGACTACTTTTGGCTGTGCTCTTAATAGGGGAGATGCAACACTTTAGGATAAGGAAGTAGTTTTTTAGTAGATATTTTCAGCTTCTCCAGTGGTCATCAAAGGGATGGGTCAGATGCTCTGGTTAGAAGAAATAACATTCTGGAAACTCAATCAGGTTTGACAGAGTAGTTACCTATTTGTGAGGTTTGACAGAATATCTGCTTTCTAATGAGTTTTTTTGTTTGTTTTTTTTTAGCATGTGAAATGTTATGGTTCATTTTGAAAACAGAAATCTTAAAAGTATCTAAGAATAGTTGTTTCCAACCAGAAGCAGTTACTACTAGAAATCTCCTGAGATCTGGGTAGAAAATTTTCAGTTCAGAGACATTTCTTTTTACTAGATCTTCTTTGTCTGAGTGGTGACTGCAAAAGGAGTGTCTGGCCAGGGTTTGTGTAAGTGCATTGAAAGAGTCAGTCATGTCAGGCACTAAATTTGCAAGCACAGGTGTAAACTTGGGCATGGTTTCTGTAGGTAGAAATTATCCTTTCCAATGTTAGTGAGTCTCCCCACTACACATCTTGCCAAAAAAAAGATGACAAACTTCAGAAACCCAGGAAATCCTTCTGGGCATATCGCAATATCCTCCTGACGAAATCTCACAAAAAGGTGGTCGGCAAAGAAGGTCTCCTCCCTGGGAAGCTCGCTGGCCTCCATATTTATTTGAAAGAGGAAAAACACCAACTTGGTGGCTTTTTCAGACTGGTTACAAAATTAAATCATGGTAATACACACAAATCTATATTTATTTTTCTATTTCTGAGAAAAAAGCAGTATCGCCAATTTACCTCCATATAAGAACCTTCAGGATATTCTGTTGGTCCATATCTTAGCTTCTGTTTCCCATCAGGTAGCCAAATTTAATACTGAATGCCACTGAATTGAATAGGATTGAGCCTGCGGGAGAGGTCATTGTGGAAACCACCTCCTGTTTATTTTGTAGGGTTTGTTATGATACAATTGTAAGAGATGCCTCTGCCTGCATTAAGTTGCAAACAAGACCACATACAGAACTCAATAATATGGATTTTTTATAACAGTAAATGTGAGGTAGAGAGATAGAAACAGGAGAAAAATGAGGGCACAGAAGGAGAGTGAAAGAGAGAGAGATTAAGCAGAAAGATCTCACCACCCATGGATTCCTGCAGCATCCCACTGGTCCTTCTTCACCCTCTTCAGTCTTCAGTGGGGGTCCTGGAGAAGTTCTTCTGGAGGAACCACTTTTATACAGCCCAAGTGCCTGGTATCTATGGGGTGAAAATGCCATTCCCACAGCTTGGGCTGGCATGTGTGTAAGCAGTTGCTTCCTTTCTCACAGTTTGCCCCATGTGAATTTTTGTCCTGATAGGTCTTATTTTAAATTCCCACAGTCTGCACAGTGGAATTTTGTTTGGTATGCAAATTCCAAATCTTCACCTTCATTAGACCTGGAACGCAAGCCTTCCTGTTTTGCCCTTTGTGTTTATCTCAAGTTCCTGTTGTGGTGGCTTATTCTATGGGAACCTCTTTCTTTAACAGTATTTTGAGATATGCAGCTGCATTCTTTAAGTCCTCACAGAGCACACCTGTGCTCCCCATGCTGGTAGCTGTCAAGGCTGGTATAATTTGGGGAAGGTTTTTCCATTCTCAGTTTGTGCAACTATTCTTTATGAGGAGGGAGAACATTTAAATTTTTTCTAATGCTTCCAATATAAAGCTATAGCTACTCCTATGCAACCAATGTAGCCAGTCACACAGGATACGATGGCATTTACAAAACCATCAACACCTGAGATCAGTACCTCAGTTATTCATATTAAGAAACATATATTAATTCTGTTTTGGTGGGTGTTTTTTTTAAATCAAAATGGATTCTGGAATCTTATATTACCAAAATATTTCACCATTTTCAGCAAGGATTAAAAAAGTGAAAAAAAAAACAAAAAAGCAGGGTCCTTCTACCTTCATTTTGGAAGCCAAGAGATAGGGTGAGCCAAGGAAACTGGTACATGTCTGAAAGATATTTTAAGGTTAGAGGAACAGTCAGCTAGTAATGCAACTGGCATTAATATAGCCACTAATACAACAATAATTTATAGAAAAATCACAGGTTGTGTAATCCTCCGAAAGCTTCCTTTGAAAGGAAAGCAAAGGGTATTTAGTGAAAGCTTCCACTCTTTTCAAGGGTGGGTACCTCAGAGTAGGGTTCAAACAATTTTGTTCACAGCTTTTTTGTTGTCTTATTTTTTTTGTGGTGGTGTTTCCTCAATATATCATTTTATAATGATGTAACTTGCATCTCTGTAAGTGATATTCCATGTGTCAGAATCAATGCTCCTAAAATATTCTCAAAAGGCACTAAATATATGTCATACATTCCTTGCTAACTCTATGTTATAAAATAATTGATACACAGCCCACAAAACATCTAAAAATACTCTCTCAGCTTCAAAGATGCCTGCAATTTCTTCTGCTGTGCATAGCTGCAGACCACAGAAACCAATCTGAAAATCCTGTTATGGCAACATTCAGGAAGTTACAGAGAGAAAACAACTTTCCACAGCCTGAGTATTTGCTTTGTTTTACACTGAATGGTCAACATGATTACAGAGTTCAACAACAGAATAAATTTCCAATACATCTTTTCCCAATGAAAAATATTTTTCCACAGTTCTTGCTATTATTGGACTTTTAATAGTTAATACTGTATAAATCTAAATAAAATAAGAACTACAAATATATAAATAAATATAAATATAAGTGTATGTTTGCTTAATTCAAGCTATGTGCAGTCATTCCAGGAATATTAGCACTATTTCTAAAATGATCAGACCTCCATAATTTATTTTCTGAGTGTTCACGTAGTTGGTTTTATTTGTTTGTTGATTTTTTTCTTCTTTACAGTAGTAAAAATTGCTGGTAAATCCTTAATAATCCCCTAATGTCAATGAGGAGTACAATAGAAACAGATTCCTGAAGGCTTAAACCACCTCAAGATACATTCTTTTCAGCAGTGGGCTCTTTTTATGACCTCAGATTTATTACTTCTGCAGTGATTTTCAGCCAAAAAAAAAAAAAAAAAAAAAAAGGGGGGGGGGGAGAAGAAAACAGGTGAGAAGCCTCTGGATTTACACCAGACGCTCACCTATATTTTAAGATGTAGGAAAGGGACAGGGGGAGCATTTCAGAGGCTCATAGGGAACACGATCCCATAGAGGTAAGGTGGGGAGCATCTCCTGACAGCAGCATGGTTACAGCTGGTCCCTGCACGAGCAGGAGGTGGGGAAGGAGCCAGGTGTGCCCAACAGACTGGAATGGACAAGGGTACAACTCCTCCAGTGCCTACAGAACCCAAAAACCATCCGCCCAAAATGCCATCACATGGTTGTTGGTCTGCTGTAAAGAAGGGGGGAGACCTGGCCTGGGGTGGAGAGCCTGGGGCCAAGCCTGGAAAGGTGGGAAGGGAGGAAGGACTACCACACACAGCACACAGAGCAAATTCCTTCCAAGGGAGCAGGTGGAAAGAACAATTCCAGGGAAGACCTGGGCTTTGAGCATCATCAAACACAATAATGGCTAGGTAGAAAATTCAGTCCTTTGGGAAACACTTACTCTTTGTGTAGACATGAGTAGTGTGGCCATGGGCGCACCAACACAATAGGGAATTTCAGACGAGGAACTGGCACTTCGCTACTGATCATGTCCTCATCTCATGTGCCAGCGATTTATTTTGATTCTGTTTACTTCCAAAGAAGGATTTGCCTCCTGATGGGCACTCAAAGTCCACCTTTGAAGCCAATGACACACTGCCTGTGAAAGAAGCAGCACAGTCTGGCCATGTGGGTGAAATCACAAGCCCACTTATAATTGCAGTCCTGGCCTTTGATAGAGCTCTACGAAACCATGCAAGGGGACAGCCACAGCCAACACAAAATACAGCCCTCTGTGTCAAACCCTCCCAGACCATCATTGATGGGAGGAGGCCTATGGCTGCATGGATGAGACCTTGTTTCCTGGGAAAAAAACTAAAAACTTATTTTCAACTTGGGGAGGAAAATAAAAGAAAACAACTCTAGACTTTTTCCTTCCAATGATAGCTTTCCGAACCTTAGTGAAGAGATGTTGCTGTGATTAAGTGCACTCTTCTCAAAGGGACTTTAGGTTCCTCTGTCTCAAAAAGCCACACAGTTTTTTCTTATTGTGAGAAATGACTCAGCTTGGGGGTTGTGCCCTAGAATGATACCCACACAAACAGACAGGAAGTCGACTGTAATTTAGGAGGCCAGCTGCCTGCAGCATGCTGTCATTAGCTAGCTCTTGAAGGTGACCAAGGATAATGTAGAGAAACACTTTGTGTTTGCTATTATGGCATTTTGGTTTTTTTTGAAAATAAGTGTTTTTTTTAAAAATCCAGGATCTTTCAAAAAGTAGAGCTGCTGTGTAATTGAGAGTGAAACCTATAAATTAACAGAAAGGGGAAACCCCCTAATCAAACTTCAAGTAAATGGATAGACTCCTGCATTTTACGACCTGATTAAATATTTAAGGTTGTATTAAACAGAAGCACAGGAAATATCTCAGGACAAGCTGCTGTAAAACCTTCCTGTAAATAGACAGGCATGAGGACTTCTCCAGAGAGGCTTTGACATACATTATTTTGAGAAAACGATTTTGCAAGCCCATTTCATGTGATGATGCGTATTTTGTTCAGAAGACCAGGGTTAAGAGAAGACTGTTAAACAAATTCAGTCAGAAAATGGGTACCAAACTTAGAGGGAGGAACCTTCACTTGGAGGTACTGGATGCACTGACCATGGAAGAGTAATGAATGAGCACAGAACAGGGAAGGGAGGGGAATAATCAAACTCAGTAGAACTTCCCATCACAAGCCCCTTTACCAGTTTTCTCTTTCCCATGGAAGACCCCTAGATGAGTTAAGACCTAAAGAAAATTGGGTTTTCCCTAAGTCATTGCATTTCTGATGCATATAGATCCCCACCAACCGGAAGAATGAAACAGCACTATGTCCCACTCTTTCTTATTCCAGTTTTGTGGTCAGATGACTCCTGGGATGGCCTAACTGGCTGCTAACACACATCCTGACTTGGTTCCAAGTGACCTAACTTTCCCATGAAGGCACTTACAGAGGCAAAGAATCTCAGGCAGATAAGGGGAATGCTTTAAGAGCAATTACCACTAGCTGCTGTTTCAAACATCTGCACTGTTCACTTGTTTGGTTTTTTTTTTTTTTTGGCAGGGCGGGGGGGGGCAGTAAGAAACATCCAGAATAGTATATCTAAGCTGTTTGGAATACACAATATTCCTAAACACCAATTAGAGTTCAGTGTCACTCTCTGACGAGTCCGTAAATATAAATATAACCTTGGCATCACCCTCAGACGTGGATGCTATCAGAAACAGTCAGAAAATCATAGAACCATAGAAAGATTTGGGTTGAAAGGGGCCTTAAAAATCTAATTTCAACCCCCCCTGCCGTGGGCAGGCACAAAGTAACTGGAGGTAAATGTATCCCTAAAAATGTGGCAGTCAAACCTGTGAAATCTCAGTTGAAACCCTCAAAGGCAAGAGCAAAATCAATATGAACAAGACAACAGCTGAAATCTGAAAAATTTCGCAAATTCTCCCTTTCCAAAACTTCTAAAACTTCCATTTTGATATTAGCTGCTTTTGAGCTGTAGATACCTTAAGCTTCCAAAGAAATTGTTTACACTGCCAAACGGAGATTTTTAAATTTTAAAATAATCGTCAAATTGATTCAGCATCGCAATTTCAAAACTTCCTGTCAAAAACGTTACTTAATTAAAGTGAAACTGAAAAGCAACTGTTTACAGAAAACGATTTTGTTGTAAAAGCACTGATTTAGACAGCTTCTAAACCTGTCTAAAGGAAAAAAAAATCAGAATATCTTCAATGAATTCTGTTCAAAACCACAATAGGTGAAAACTGCAAATCTTACATTGCCAAACAGCTTCCCATTTATTTTAGTTTAGAATATTTATCTTCTGCAGCTCCTTCTCTCATGACATTTTAAATTTGTCCTTCCAGCTTTTAACTGATTATCATTTGTAATATTGCACATCAGTGTCCATCCTTATCTTCAGCATGTTTTCTATTGCCCTCCTCTCTTTCTTCCTGACTTGACCTAGATTATCAGATCCAGGCGTGGATTACCACAGGCAGGCTTGAGTAAACCAAATGGATTTTTTAAATTTATATATTTATATATATCTACATTTTTATATATATAGGTATACACAAACACATATATACAACCAACAAAAAAGATATATAGGTATATATGTGTGTGTATACATGTATAACATATATATGATATATATACAAAACAATTTACTAGATATATACTGTAATATATACACATACATCCTATTCAGAAGGTATAATGAATGATACACGGACAACTGAAAGCTCCAAGATATGTATCCAACAACATAAGCAGTCTCAGAATCCTACATAAAATAAAATTAAAATAGAAACTGGTAGTGTGACTCAAAGACTGAAGAAAGACCAGATAAACTTTTTCCATGGTTTCAGGTTCTCCCCAGCACTTCACAACATCACAGAATATCCTGAGTTGGAAAGTACCCACAAGGATCATCGAGTCCAGCTCCTGGGCCTGCACAGGACACCCCAAGAATCACACCATGGGCATGAAAGCATTGCCCAAACACCTCTTGAACTCTGTCAGGCTTGGTGCTGTGAGCACTTCCCTGTGGAGCCTGTTCTAGTCCCTGTTCTAGTGCCAAAACACCTTCTGGATGAAGAGCCTAATACCCAACCTAAACCTCCCCCGACTCAACTTCACGCCATTTACTTGCGTCCTGCCACCGGTCATCACAGAGAAGAGATCAGCGTCTGCCCCCTCCTCTTCCCCTCAAGAGGAAGTCGCAGACTGCACTAAAGTGCTCTAAGCAAACCATGACACAATAAACTTAACTGTTGGATAATGTGTCAAGAATTTCTCTTTTAATAACTACTTGATTACTGGCTGATTTAATCTGGTGAATAATGTGTGGTCTGGTTGTGACCATTGGGTAAATTAAAGAATCCAAAATATTCATTCTGGGAATTTTTTTCCTTCAAAGAAGGAACAATACAAGACTAACTGAAGTGCCACATGTAACATATCTACTAAAGGTTACATTTGAAAACCCATGTTGAGAGACAAAAGCCAAAAAATTTAAATTAATTTTGCAATATCTATGCTGACACACAAGTCACTATCCTTAAAAAAATTGAAAATAAAATTAATGAGGGCAGCAAGATATGAGGAAGTGAGCTGAGAGTTATTGTTAGAAAACCAGCCCTGATTTTTAATCTTAATTCTAAATGTCCTCATTTATGTAAATTTAAATATTACATGCTCTGTATTCATAAAAATACTACTTTTACTTCCTACAACAGTAGCAAGGCATTCTATTAATCCACAGCAAACATTTCTGTTACATCACTGCTGCAATGCACATGGCACCATGCACCATAATCTGCTTTCCTACGTGCTCTTCAGTGGTACCACAGTGGGATGAACACAGTCACTTTGCTTTAGTTTCACATGCTGATTCAGTGATACAATAAAGTATTTCACAGATTAGCTTAGTCTGCAGCACTCAAAGGTCAGGATTTATTGTAATGTAAATCACAAAGCAATTTTATCTTGACAGAGATTACATACTGTTACAATATCTCTCGCTGAATCTAGTGATGCATTTGCTTTTTCTTTGCAACTGCTGTGAAAAATTGGACTCCAGCCCAGAAAAGGAAAAGGCATGGCAGCCTGTTTGGTTTTTCAGCAGCAACTTAGTTTCTGTTCAAATATTTCAGCACTCTGAAAGAAAGGTATTAAAAAAACCCTAAAAAAAAACCAACCAAAAAACAAACCACCAAAACCCTTCTATTAATACAAGAAAACTCTGCAGGATGGAAAAGTGGTTTGCGTAGATGTTCAGCAGGACATTCTCAGAGTTATACTTAACTCCTGTTAGCTGAAACCAAATGATCTCGTTACACAATGCTGAAGCAGCATCCTGTCATGTCTTTCAAAATGCATTTTAAAAAAAAGACAATTGACATTTACATCCTAAGACTTCAGCAGTGGTGAGAAACTGCTCTAAAATCTGCTCCACTTACAGGTGGGCTGCTTCGGGTTATGCAGTGCCAGGACTACAGGGCACTGTCCCCTTCACAAGAGTTGAATCAGCTTTTGTATCATATTTACAGACACCAAAGGTTTTGTGTACTTGTGCTTTGTGCTTTGTACTTTGTACTTTGTACTTGTACTTAGCCACAGCATTACCCAACACAGTAATTTGTACTTATCTTCGGAGGGGCATTAGGAGTCACAGATGGGCTCTCCATGCCATGTGAAGGCACTTGTCAGCAAAGACTTCAGGGTTGCCTCGGGTATCAAGCAAACGCATTCCTTTTGTTTACCCAGACCTGCATGTTACCTGGAACGGGATTGCAATCATGCAAATCCTTCTATAGAGCACCTTGCAGGATGGACAGAGCTGGTGGCACTGGAAGGCTGCATGGAAAAGCATGCGCTACTGTTGAATGACTCCTTTAATAGAGCCTAACCTTAGGTCAGCAACTTAGCAATGAGACAAGTTAAGTACATCCTTCCTTTAAAAGTCTTCCTGTTTTCCCAGTCTTTCTTTCAATGTTTAGTAGTTTGAGGGTAAACCAGGCATTTCCGTGAACTCCCTTTTGTGTGGAAAACAGATGGGAGGAGGACAGGAAGACACAATACAGGGTGGAGAAATCTGAAGACAACGCAGCAGCATTTTTATACTATCACACAACCCCGGACTGACGTGGTGACTTGATGAGATGCTGAATTAAGCAACTATTCCCACAGATATACTATTGTGTTCATTTTGAGCCCTTGAATGTAGCTAGACTTGCTGACCTCAGACTGATCTTTTAGATAGGATAAAAAAGTTGCTGTGCCAGTGTACAAATCAAGTTTGGAATGTGAAAAGTCATTAAGACAATAAACATGATGCTAAGTCTACAGATTCACTTTTTCAAGCAAAATCACACTTTAGTCTATATTAAGAAAGCTCTCTTCTCAGCCAAAAAAGCAGAGCTGTATATAAGCATACAGTTGTACAACTGCTGTACGTATTTTGTATTTTGATTAAATGGCAAGTTAGTAGATCCTGGTAGATTTTCCAGGTTCCTTTCACTGAATTACCACAATTTACATTTGTTTGTCTTTTCTAAGTTAGGATTTTAAAATGCAAATACAGCAAAATATGCAAATCCATCAGGCCATCCTAGATCAAGCTCTGAGGAAGCATGCCAATTAGAATTCAAAAAGTTTGCATCTAATGAACAGAAATAAAACAGGTGTTCGTGGGTGAAAAAAAGCAAATTTCAACAGTTCTACAGTTTATTAAACTTTGTAGTTATTTCAAATAGCAGTTAACATTATGGCAATTTACAAGAGGAATGCTGGAGTCATATTACTGTGTATCTCAGAATATGAAACAAGAATAGGAATCTGTCAGGCACCAGGAACACTTTACAAAAAAATACTAAGAATTAGTAGTAATTGTGTTCTTGTTTGTATTAGTTGGCTTGCGCTTTTTTAAATTGTATACATTGGTCTTTATAAACAGTGCTGTTGACCTTGCCCGTTTGGATTTAGGATGAATTGTTTATTTACAGTGATTTTGTAAGCTATGCAGACAAACAAACAAATAAATAATGAAATTAATCTTCCACATGAGTTTGAGACCACTCTTTTTGGCACCAACTCAGTTCTAGCCAAAGAGAATGCATTTTAATCAATTTCAGAACACACACGTTTCTTTCAGTCCCTCCTTAGTTTATTAATTTTAGTATCATTACCCTTCCATGTAAATACTTCTTTCCAAATCTGAAGATTTCCAGTTTTGGATTTCCAAATCAGAAACAGCCACCAGGTTCTTTGGTTTTTTAAAGCACAGAGTTTACCCACTGCAATCAACTTAGATTAGCAGCACATTTAAGTAATTTTGATTTTTAGATCTGCCAAAGAAAATAAAAAGTGATCTTTCAATGATCACAAATGCAATCTGATATAAATATCTACCCACTGCACGTTTTTAGGTGGTCATTTAGCAATCAGATGCAACAATAAATTAAATGCTACAAGCCTGTGCCAAATTACAATGTCATTACTATTATTATTATCATCATTGGGGCATTATAGCTCATTTATTATATCTCATATTCTTCTTGATCACAGATCTTCATAGCAGCTTAAAACCAGTAATTTCCTATTAGATTACAAATATTATTCTTTCTTTTTTTCTAGAATAGAATCTGAATTAACACATTTCTTTGCACTTAAGCCTGAGTTCAAACACAGACCAGCACTGATGCACTTGGTGCAGCACCATGAACTCACTGTGAAATGCCTGTAGAAGGCTCCCATGGAAGGCCCCTAAAACTACCATGATACAAGAATTGGGAACCCCCAGATTTCCAGTACTCAGTGGGGCTGCAACAGGTCATGCAACAGCGCCACTGCCTTCCATGGACCTTAAGAAGAAGCAAGGCTACAAGCACCAGTTTAGTACAGCTAAGCCTTTAATTAGCAAAATGCAAGGTTTCAGCTCCATAATTTCAGATGCCAATATCTCTTCTGTCTCTGATGGCCCTGTTTAAAAAAAAACAAATGCTACCCTAACAGAAGATGTGGAAGAAGTGTAAGTTTGCACCTTATCTGTAATCCACCATAGGATGGATTAAGTCAGATCGGTGAGCACTGAGATACCAGACTGTGCAATGGCAGTAAGGAGAAGAGGATGTCCTTTCTGCGGGCACATGCTGCAGAGCCCACAGCACCCAGAACAAAACATCCCCCACTGTCTTCCATCCTAACGCTGCCTCTCCAACTGCTCCAGTGCAGCTCTGTGGGGCAGGTCTCTGCATAGATGAAACATAGTAGGACTAGAGCATTTATATGCATTTAATTTCCACTCAATTTCCAAAATATTAGCCATTCCCCATGATTCTGACAGGTACTGTGTTTCATCTAACTGAAGTGGAGGGAAATGCCTGGGAAATGCCAACCTTCCACCCTGTATTTCGCATTATTGGGTGTGCTGGATTCACAATGACTAGCACAGAAAGGCCTCTACCAGGCTCAGCTCTGCATGACACATTAATAGGGGACAAGCGGGTGCAGATTTATCCTTCGACTTTATCACAACCACACAAAATTTTCCTGCAGTTTGTTATTATCCTCTTTTTAAACTCACAGGAATAATAAATACCTAGCAAAATAAAAATGCATGGGATTCTACCTGGCCACAGGTAGAATATCAAGATGCCAGCACAGGATGACTCTAGTAATTGCAAAAGTGACTATGTGATTTAGGAAGTGAAAGTCACTTCCGAGGGGTGTGCAGTTACTTATTTTCCAATGGTGGCACAGGGATTTGAAAGTCCATGAGGTTCAAGGGCCAAGACCTTGGTGACTGAGATGCTTATCTCTTGTGTTTCACTGTGGAAATCAAGATGCAGATACATTAGTTACTCAGCTGTGATCTGAATATTTCATCTCGATGCTCTGCACAATATGTCCAAAAGGGCCATTGAACTGAACCAAATTGGCACTTTGCTGAAATACTTTTTTAAATTATCACACAGCACAATTGCTTACCAGTCTTTTATGCTGGGAAAGAAAATTTTACTTCAGTAAAGACTAATTCAAAAATACATTTTCGCTCATTTGAACACATTTAAATACAAAATCCTCCATGTTAAAAAACAAAAGAGATGTGACTGCATCAAATTCCCATCACAGCTTGGAAAAAATTCAAAATAATAAATATGTGAAATAGCAAGGTTAAAGAAAACTTTGCATCCTTTCTGAGAAAAAGAATAGTAACTGAGAGCGTTGGAAACAGTATTAAAATAACTTCACTCTAGGCAGTCAGCAAAAATTTATATAGCTTTTTACTTCACATGTAAGAAACGTGCTGCCTCCACTTTTCAGAATTTGGGTGCCAAATTCAACCTGACAAAAGACAATAGAACAGTAAAAAGAAAATGCCCCTCCTCCTATGCTTTCCACTCAGACAGGGGCACAGGAGGAGGAGACAAGGTGTAACACCACCAGGTGAAGTGACCATTGATCAAAAAATCCTGCATGTAGAAGTTTCCAGACCATTTTATTGCTGGTTTTTATAAGTCTGCTCCCCACTAAACTACCTAAGCAAGGTAAGGGCTGTGATGGCTCCAGTGAAATGAAGGGGCAAGGATCAGAGATGAGACAAACCGTGAAACAAGCCAAGCTCCTGGCAGGAGCTAAAAGGGATGCTGAGGAGTTGCACTGCGCAGGGGACAGATCATGAGTTAAGGGGCAGGGACAGCCACAGATCTCTTCACTGGACCATCTCAGAGGCAGGAGACAGGCAGGACAGCGTGATTGGCAGCACAGTCGGAACAAAGCAGAGGCCAGCATGCGGAAAATGCAAGCATGAGAATATATTGCAAGGAGCCTTTGTAAGAGCAGGGCATGGAGTTACAAAGCCCAGAGGAAAGCAGGGTGAATGCTCGAGGTGGGAAAAAATTAGGACATTAATGCACTATCTGGTTTCAGAACAAAAAATCCCACATTTTCCCCTTTCCTTCAAAAAAAAAATCAAATAAAATTACTAGCAAGTTGTTGAATAAGTACATATTTTCTCAGTAAATTCTGCACACAACAAGCAATCAAATATTTTTTTTTGCTGTCTATTTTTATATATCTGCAAGGTGACACAACACAGAAATATAAGCTTTCTATACACACAAAATAGTTTTTATCTGTGCCTCACAGAAGTTGCAGCTTAGTTGGCAAATTTCGGTTATATGGGTGGAAGAAGCCCACAGGTTTTCATGGTGTGTGTGCACACCAAAAGAGAGAAAAGATTCAGGTATAAAAATTCTTCCTGACATTTGGTCATGTGGTTTTACTTATAATTTCAGAGCCCACTTTTTAGTTGTAACAATGGGTCCCCCTAGTGGGTAAAACCAAAATTGATGACTTTTGTCCTTTTTCATTTCTCTTGAACACGGCTAAGTATCGCATTTTGATTACCAAATGGAAGTTGCTGCTTGTAGAAAGGTGAACATGAAGAGATATGGTTAACTTTCGTGCAACTTTTTAAAAACATAAAGCACTGCCACAGTGATATATATTCCTACTGTACTGTTTCATTAAGCAATCAAATAACATCCTGAACATCTTGGTTTTAAAACAATAATAACATAAATAAATTTGTCTGCACAGATTGCCCTGGGTAGGGCATAAACAATTTGTCAAACAAAAAAACGGCGTGAGAAAGAAAAATAAGTCCTGCTAACACTTCTCCAAGTCATGAAATTCCGTGTTTCACAGACAAATGAATTAGATGCTGTTAGAACTTCAGCTGCTTCAATAAATGTGGCAGCCATTATAAACCAGTGTAATTAGTTCAGTCACACAGCTCCAGACATCAGCACCTATTTTATTAACTGAAGAGTCTCCATTAGGATAGTGGGAGTTTATGGTTTGCTCTTTTAGAAGTACTGGGGAAGTAGCTCCCTTCCAATGGGGGCTTGAAGAACTGACTTTTAATGGTCCAGTATGATCTACATTAACTAGCATTTTTTACTGATTTCATTTAATTGGGTTGTTTGGATGTGATTTTTTAATTTTTCTATATAGCAATCAAAAATACCATACAGACATTTTACTATTGCATTTTTAGGTACAGCACACCACTCTAATTTTGACCTCCATGGTATAGTTCTGCCTTTCACTAACCAGGAGAGCACAAATTGGCTGTTTTGGGGGTTTTTTTAACCCCATCACAACTGGCTTAAAATAGATCTATTTATAAAATCCCAACAACAAGAAAATCAAACAAAACAAGACCTTTTCAGAAGTTCATTTCATTAAACTATAATTAAAATAAAGCATTTGTAATTACACTTCGCAATTTAAAAAAATTATCCACGTTATACATTTCTGCTAAACATTCTGGACAAACTTTAAAGTGTTGTCTACATATCTAGCTCTAAATGGATCTCCCTTAGAAAAGTAGCCTCTTCCTGCTAAGCCCATTCTTTATTCCATTAAGAAGAATATTTTAAAGAAACTATTCCTTTAAATTTATTTCTTCCTTTAAAGCTAATTTAAATACTCTTTTATAAGTGGTTTTCAAAATAGTAAGGGCTAAAACATGGAAAATATAACCTCCACCACCAATACACTCATATGTCATTTCAAAAAGACCTACACATGGAAATTTCCCACTTATGTATTCTGAGAGCTATCACTTCTGACTGCTGATAATTGCCAATGTGCTCAGTTTGCCTAGCAACAGTTTTACAGTAGATGTACCATTTGTGCTATCACAAAAGTAAGACAATTACAGATTCTCTAGAAGTATATGATGATTCTACTGATTTTCTGCTAATGTGTGTAACATCTTAGTAGGAGCGTCTGAATGGATTTGTCCACATATTTCCCCTGGTGTACCTTAGGGAAGCACCAAAAATACTGACCCTCTGCAAAATCATTTTTCTCTCATTTCTCAAGAATGGGAACATTTTAAGCATCCCTACAGACTTACTTCTGTGGTAACTGCAGAAAATGAGTTCTACGAAAGTTTTCCTAGTGTCAGTTGGTATCTGCTACAAACTATTGACTTAATGGAAAAATCAAAGAAAATGCAGCTCTTGCTTCAATAAGGTTCCTTGTGCACCAAGGCAGGTTGCAGTCACAGATATTTACTGCTTTATAGTAGGACTCAGTTCAATCAAAACAAATAAAGGGTTGCCTACATGAGTGGTACATCCATCAGATAGGAGTTCACAAAAGAACCCTCTAACTATATGAGGAGTTAGGAGCAACTACAAGCAACCTGTGGGGCAAATGGATTTACTGCAAGTGCCCTTTGCTCTTGTGCAATTTGTGGTAAGAACTTCTGATAAAAAAGTTTACTCTGTAATATCCCAGAACTGAACCTAGCCTGCAAAACTTTCTTAGGGCAAGGATTTAAAAGTTGAAGGATTTCTCAACACTCTGCTTCATGTCCTAACCAACACACATAATCTCCTACAATACCAGTCTCGAGAGAAAGGTCTTCCTGAGTTGCAGCCACAGTGCAAGAAGATGTATCCATGAGCTCTACTACAAACTTGAGAGTTCAGAGACAAAGAGAACAACATGGACCCACATGCCCTCCCCTTTGGGCTGCCATTCCTTTCACTCAGGCCAGTGGCTTAACTTAGAATTCAGGGCCAGCTGTGTCCCACTGCCTCTGTGCTCATCCCTCCTTTCACAAACTGCCTCTTTGGCCTCTGCTCTGTGGCCAGCCAAGTTGTTGTGGCTTCCGTTTTGCTCTTGCCAAGCTCCAAGTTAAGCATGGCTCTGCTGTATGTAGTAAAGACAGGCACACCAGCAAAGCACTCAAGGTGTTTCTCAACTCAAGCAGAGCCTCCACATGATGCAGCGCATGTAACCGTAACATTGTCTGACTGTTGATGACTTAACTATGCCATGGAAACTTTCCCATGAATACACACAAACCAAACTTGTTCGATGTCACAAACCTAGTGTGTAAAAGACTGCAGTAAAATAAGCCAGTAGAGTAGTATTTGGTATACCCTGCATTCCAACGTGTTTCTAGCTGTTTGGAAGTTCTTAATTTCCGCAAAATTGCATGAGATTAATTAGGGTATTGATGAACTATTTGGCATAGTTATAAATAATTGTTACTATAAGATCTTAAATAAAGGCTCCAGAGCATTTCAGTGCAAAGGATTATGACATTTCCTAAGCTGCCATTTTTAGACTTCTACCAGGCATGACTGTCCTCCATAGCAAAGGTGACATAGAAACCTTTGTCCCAGGTACTCCAAGACAGACCTTGTTCATTTAACACTAACCCACCTTTGCAAGTCTTGAAATAAGGCACATATTCAACAGCATAGCTTTTACATATGTAATGACGGCTGCTGAATCTTAACACTATTCTACAACAGAGGTGATAAAATGTGCCATCAAATTACTCCCTTCCTGTATGATATCAGGCAAAGTATAAAAAGAAAAAACTGGGAACCTGTACCCTATGATAGACCAAGAGGACTACAAAAAAACCCACCAGGACAGGTGTGGGCCCCACTAAACACACAGAACTGAATGTAGTGTCAATGCTGGGGTCAAGCAGTTGCAAGTTCAGAGCTTAGATCTTACCAAGCTCCGGTCTCTGATCAGTCAGAGGAGACAGGGAAAGTCAACAGGAATTGCAACAACACCAGCACACAAAACTGCAAGATCATCAAGATCATCAGTCAGCAGCACAGAACATGTGTTTGAAATGCAAAAATCTTCAGAACAATGAAATGAAGAAAGAAAAATCAAACATTGAGAGAGTATCATTATTCTGATTGATTATTTTTCCTTTCTTCTGAGTCATTTGCACAGTCAGAGTGGCTTTCAAGACCTCTCTCCAGGTCACTGGCCTGTGTTTACGGAGCCTGGTACTATTGTTACCTAGCCCCTAACAAATGCTGCCATATCTGCAAGAATAAAGTAAGGTTTACCAATTACATTGCAAAAGCTAGAAATAAGGCCTCAATACAGAAGACACAAAGTACATCTAACTTGCAAGAGTTACAAACAGTAAGTGGTCACCCATCAAGAAATAATCAGCCATCTACAGAGATGGTAACATTCCCATAACAGCCAAGGCAGCATGTTAGAGCACTTGGCACATTCAAAGGCAGGGCTTTTGAGGAAGTTTTTTTGAAGACTCCTAACAGACTGTTGGAGACTGAAATGTTACAGTTTATGACTTAGACATCTTCACGATGAACTTTTGCCTATTATAGCAAAACTATACAAAAGCTGCAGAGAAAACCACCAAAACTCTGAATAGGCCTTCTCACTAAGGCCCTGAACTACACTGCTCATAGCCCGCTGATGAAGAGAACTCAGGAGAATACATTCACAGAGCACAAGCTTAGCACCTTTGGGATGGAGACCGTAGCCCCTGAGATATCAGCTGCGAGGCCCGAATGGATCCTGACACAAAAGTGTGGGGACGGAGAGGCTTTGGGAGTGCAGAAAAAGCCTCTGGTCAGAGGTAGTGAACGTCCATCCTCTGCAGAGAAGCCCAGCTGAAAGGGTCCCTGCACCCCCAGAACGGCTTACCCACATAAAGGACAACCAAGGGGGTGTCATGGCCCATCGAAGATCCCCCTCAAAAGGGGTCCCCAGACCCTGCACCAGAGCACTACATGATGCAACAGATGCACACTGTTGCAAGGGACAGTGTCAAGCCCAGCCCCCTCAGCAGACATGTGGGTTTTCCCACCTGGTCCAAAATGAGTATCAATCCACTGGATTCTGCACTTTTTGGCATGGTGGCGTGGCAGAGGAGCAGGGGACCCTCAGCACCCAGAAGATCAGGTGAAGGGAAGCAATGAGACATCATCGGGACCCCAGGAAGAGTGATAGATTTCTGTCTAAGCCCTGTCACTCTCTCCCTGTCCTCCCACCCTACCACGTGCACAGCTCTTTTTCTATTTCTTTCTTTTCTCGTTCTCTTTGCCTCTTTTTACTATTAAATTAAATATATCAATTCTTGGCACCAACATCTAACCTCGTTTGGTTTAAATCGTTTTTTGGGTATATTTCAAACCTTTCTGGGTTCAATCCGCTTTATTCACAGACTTAGTTTTCTCTGCTCTTCTGTGTTTAAACTGGTTTGTAACACAGACCTTTCCAGGTCTCTTTCACTTTGATTGCAGAAACTAAAAGTGTCCCTGAAATAGTTTACAAAAGAAATTAAAAGCAGAGTCAGAAGCTACTCCAGTCAGAATTGGACAATTCTCATACTGATCGCAGAAAATACTTGTTAAGAGCCATCCATAGGATGATGCCAGAATGATTTTTGCCTTCCTATTTCCTTTACAGATATATTTGTAGCTCTATTACTGTACAGTTATATAGTTCCTAGCTAGTTCCAGTATTTTTCCATACCCCGATAGGCAAAAAGGCAACCACATTCCAGAGCCTCCAAGGCCAAGGATGGGGGTACAAGGCCCCTATCCTATCTTGGTTCTTCCTGGAAGCCAAGGTTGAAACCAACTTTTCATGACACATTTTCATAAACAAAGTTTAGCTCCTGTCTGAGGGGGAAGGATTTAGAGGGTTGAACTGGGGGTGGTGGGGAGGGGGCATTACATAACCATTTATGTCTCTAATTGGGGATTTTTGTCAGATATGCTAATTTGCTAAACTTAAAAAACTGTATTCACCCCACGTAGCGGTGGGCTTTTGGGCACTTTCCGTATCTGCCCCTTGGAGGCCTTCAACAAAGACCAGTCTTTATATTACCTCCTACACTAATATTGACTCCAAACTGTGTTGTTTCATTTCTAGGTTAAGGCAACTTAGTCCCAAACACTGAAACTTTTCCCCTAAACGTTCACGTCCCAAGCAAATCTTCTGAGACTGCAAAATACTGGTTAGAAGTTGTGGGGTTTCTTGCAGATTTTTTAATGGATTTTTAAAATATGTTTCATATTTCATGTGGGGTGTTTTTGCTATTAGATTCTAAAACATAATACTTGGCTTGCAGGACATTAGCCATTGTTACTGTCTCCACAGCTATCAGAACTGTGGATACTGGAGAGTTGCAACATCTGAGTGCTTTAAGCATGTTTTGGATACAGTTTATCATCAGGTATAGCTGCCTGCCATTTGTTATCATACAGGGGTAACAGAGAGTTAATAAACTGCATCATTTAGAATAAAAATGCTTGCCCATTTGATGTTGTGATTCATCTAGAAGAGCAGAAATAAAAGCTTATAAATGAAAAAAGAAAAAAAAAATTCTCTGAATCATTGTCCCTTCAAGTTCAGCTCAGACTGAACTATAAAAATAAGTCTTTCAAGTAGTAATAAGAGTAAAGAATGCTTTATTAAAATGGAAGTTTTTTAAAATCTTATGTATCAAAACTAAGGCCACAGCTAATGCTAACACAAGGTCGAGAACCTCAAAAGGCTCCGGTAATGATACAATTTAGAAATCTGCAACAAGGCTATTTTACAAACAATTACTCAAACATTCTGAAATGCAGCATTACTTACTTGTTCTAAAATAATATATATCAATTATTCTAGTGATAATATTTAATGATACAAAGTACTGAATTATCAGTGCATGTAAGCCATTTTTATTTTGGTCCCATGACAAAAGTAACTTTCAGCATCACTCCAGCTACCAAAATAAATGAAAGCACAAAACATTGTAACGGAAGCTGCCAACAACTCCTCCCTTTTGTGCTGAGTTAATTTCTTTTCTTCTAATGCTAAATATCTCCAGTCATAATAGCAATAAATTCTTCCTGATTGACTGTAAAAAAAGAAAAACAGAAAATAAAATCAGACACATAGCAAACAACAATAAACCATAACATAAAATAATGCATATCTGTACTTTACTTAAAGGCTTCTGTTAGTATTTGCTGCATCTGATCCACTACTCCAACTGTGTACAAATTTGCTTTTATAATAGGGGTTTTGCACAGTTTTTTTCATGTAACATGAAGTCACAATGCAAGCTTTATTACGTGGAATACTTAAGCCAGAAACTAGCTCAGTTATAGTCACTTATTTCTAATTACAAAAGTAAAAATATTCTAAAAATGAAACATACTAGAAAAAAACCCCTGAGAAACACACGTGAAAAAGATGGCTATGCAAAAACATAACACATTGTTATTATTTTAAGGGTCTAAAAAAATATTAAGGATGGTATCTGAATTTTATGAAATAAGTAGTGCTCAAGCAACAATACCTCAGCTAGTTATGATTGAATTCAGTTTTATTCTTAAAATCATAGTGTAAAACATTTACATCCAAACCACCACCACAGATTGAACCATGCTATTCCCCTCCCTAATCTGTAACACCTGCCTAACACAAAACAAATTTTAAGATCATTTAGCAATTATTCCATAAATAAGCTAGAATTAAAATGGACTTTTGATGAGCCTTTCCCCATCTGAACTTTCTTCATTCTTCATTTATAATTAAGAGAAATTTTATACAAATGCACTTGAAGAAATTGTCATAATAATAAATTAATTAGCAGTCATTAATTATTTTGCTGCAGTTATACCTGAGATACTGACCTTATCCATATGTAAAAATATAGCCACTGTAGAAGAGTTAACCAATGAACATGTTCACCCTGCAACTAATTACTGTAGTGGGGAGTGATTACAACAAATCAGTGGTATGAAAAAGACAAGACACATACAAAGAATTCTCCCTGACAATTATCCATCCCATCCAACATGTCCAAGCTACTCCTAAATAATGCATTGCAAAGAAAGAACTACATTTACAGCTAGAAGAAAATTAAACAAATTCAACTACGTTAAAGAATAAAAACCAAAAAAACTTAAATATGCCCTGCTGTGATGCATGATAAAAAATAAAAAAGAAGTAGGGCCCTAGCTTAGGGCCCTATGCTCTGAAATACCAGTCCACCACATAGCTACGCCTTGTTCTAAGACACAAAAATACTGTGACTGTATGACTTTAAAAAGCATTTCCACAGCTTTATCACAGTAACAACACAAATTCAAACATCCTTTCCAAAATATTTTCTGGTTTAAAACATCCTTGTTAAATCATGCTGCAAAGTGGATATACAAGACTATAATAAAAACAATTTTTGGCACATTCAAAGAAACTTCAAAAAGCAGTATAGTTAATTCCCAGCAACTCAAGTAATCCAAGTTAATCCCTTTCAGATGTAAGATCCATTCACAAGTTAAGCACAATGAAAGCTGAAGCAGTTTTTCATGGCATCACATTTCCCCCAGCTCCATGACGTAAGAGATCAAAAAGAGCAAACTAGAATCAGAGCTAATATAAGGAAAACGTTGACTTAGAATCTTGAGAGTTAAAAGCACACTTTTTTTAATGGTGGGTTTGGGTATTTTTCTTAATTCTGTGCCAAAAATCCAAGAAACAAGACCGGATAGCATTTCCTACTGATTCATCCAACAAGATGATCAAAACTGCATGAACTGACACCATGGAGTTTCTAAAGTTAGCTGTGCTCCAAACCAGAAGCAATTCCCAAACCCAGGAATACTAAAATAGGATAAGTTATGTTTTTAAAGCAGACCAAAAAAATGTCAAATATACATTCTTTTACAAAAATCTATGTGTACTGCCTAGCAGTGGAGCTCAGTGGTTTTGCTGAGAATGTAAGGGTTCATGTAACCTGAGTATCACGCATGATACCTTATGTCACTGTGAGCAAAACAATCTCTCAAACAAAATAAAGGTGTTAAACCAAAAGTGGTATTATTCCTGTATTTGACATATCAGTTAAAAATGCTAACAATTAACAGTTTCAGGTTTGTTTTTTTTTTTTTGGAGGGCAGGAAAAGATGGAGAATTAGATGACAGGAAGATTTTATCACATGACCCAGATGTTTGAAGACAAATGGAATGGTGATTCACAGGATTATTTACTTTCTCAGAACTAATCTTAAAAAGCTAGGAACAGCTTCAGTCTTCTTTAATAAACAAAAACCACAGAACTTTAAGGATACACAGTACCATACAATAAATATGCTGCCAATCTTCCATATTTGATCTTGTGCTTGTTGCTTTAACAAAGACAATGAATAGATGACTGAACAAGAGGAAACCAAGCCACTTACTCTTAGCTGATCCATTTGACTTAAAAAATGGATCAGCTAAGACTTTGTGTCAGTAACATTGACATGAAATAATTATGATTCAATAACCCTCCTGAAAGGAGCTAACGGTCTATATTCGATTTGTAGTACCCAAATTGCCATGTAACAAAAGAACACCGATCCATGATTCTGACATCTCATTTGGCAGCCCCAGGAGATCAACACATGACAAAACATGTTTGCAGACAGAATTCTACTCTCATTCACTTCTACGGCTACAACTTCCTAAAAAACAACACCTATCTCAAACAGCACAGAAGACTATCTGTCAAAAGGCTGACAACACAATTTTTTCCACAAGTAAGTGAGAGTTTTGAGTCCAACAAATGCTCACATGCATAAATAGCATTGTCACTGGAAAAATTGATAACTGCTAGTGAAATCTCAGACATGAGTCACCACCCTGAAAGAATAGTTTCAATGGACTGATACAGTCTTTACGCACAAGGTCTCAAGCGAGTGGTCCTCGAAATTCAGATAATAAGGTTTCTGATGTAAAAATAAGGTGTTTTGAAGTCATGAAAAAACTCCTAAGTTTCAACATTCACAATAATTTCATAAGCATAGTATCAAACTGGATTTGTTAATTCATTCTTCATCTACATTGTAAATTCCTTTTGCAGCCCACACTGTATGGACCTTGTAATTACAAAGAGCCATTTTTCACACTATGCTTTTCAGCACTCCAAGGCTCAAAGTGTGTTAAAGACCCATCCAAGCTGATCCTGCATAGACCCGGGGAACTTCCAGCACGATTAGCTCAATGCTCCTTATCCAGTGCTGAAATCCCAATAATGACACAATGCAACTTAGGAAATATTGAGCAAATGATAGAAGACTTTCTGTCAGCACTTCAATACTTTTACTGATTTATAAGGAAATAAAAATGTAATGTAGGTACACAGAATCTCTCACATACCAGTTCAATTACTCCCACCTTCAACTACACCTTCACCTATCTTTTAACAGAAATTGGTTGAATAAGACTTCGTGGTGAATCAAATTGATTCTTAAGACTCAGGACCAGTAACTATCAAAAGCAACAGTCTGCATTATTTGTAAGCTAAATTACGTTTGAGATTAAAGTAATCTAGAAATAAATTAAAGAGGACATTTCCACAACAAAATAACATCTAAAAAGGGGATAAAATTAAGACCAAGATTATATGTTGTTTTATTTGCCAACACATACTTTCTCCATCTCCATCCTTATCAAATTCTTCAATCATAGCCCGTAGTTCTTCATCAGACATATTTTCACCCAATTCTCTAGCAACCCGGCGCAGGTTTCTCAGACTTATTTTACCAGAGTCATCATCATCAAACAATTTGAATGCCTTGAGTATTTCTTCTTGTGGGTCTCTGTCCAATATCCAATCTGTCACTGCAAAAAGGATACTTAAGTTAGGCTACAAAATTCTGAAGGGTAAACCCAGAATGACCTTCGCAAACTAAGACAATATGAAGAACACACACGTCTGATTTCACTTGTTTGTTCTTACATTTCTATATATTTCAATTCAATGTGCATATTTGTTTGGCTTTTGTCTGACCTCTCATCTCTCTTTTCTGAAGCTGAGTTGCTCTTTCTGACATAACTGTTGCAGTGGAAAGCTGCATGGCAGTTTAGACACAGTCAAACTTTCCACATATCTTGCAATTGGAATAAAAAGTATACACAGGATGCCTCTGTTTCAAAATTCAAAATTTTCAGAAAAAACAACATCAGCTCTTTTAGATGAAGATGTGAATTTACTTGATTTGTTTTTATCAGAATAGAATTTTGAGCTGGGGAGAAGACTGAAACAGTAAGTGAAGAAACTCCATTCACATGGAGCCTCTCTTTTAAATGCAAAACCACACTAACACAGAAAGTCCCCATAACCAACCAACCAATTACACACACTGCCACCCCAACCCCAAAATCAAAAAACGCCTAAGCACAGAGGTTATAAAAAGGACACTCCTATGATTTGCAATATATTTATTCTGAAAGGATTCTTGAGCCTTTATTAGTCTTTTTATGACAACCATTTGTCAGTTTCTGCAACAGAAAAGACAAACTTGTCTCATTAAATATTTTTCTAGTAATTACTTCAGACCAACCAACAATAATGTATCTCCACACCTTTGTACCTGCTAGTCTAGTATTACAGGGCTAGTCTTGTATTAACAAGCCAGTAAAATCACATCAACACTGCTTGTACATAAAGAACTACTTACCATCTGCTAGTGATTGCAGATGGAATGTCTGTTCTGGCTTAGCAAACTTGAAAGAATCTTTTCACGCTTATGTAAGCCAACTACAGGAATGAAGATTATATATCTGCAGATTTATCCTGAATTTAAATATTTTCTTTTAAAACAACAGCATTACATCATTTGAAAAATGCCACCTTTTGCAGCAAAAAGACAACTGAAAAACAATAAATGTCTCTAATACAAAACTGTAGAAGACAAAATATAATTACATCTTTATATATTTCCACTGAACATTAAGAGAAATCGATGGCTCAAGAACTGCTTCGACATCTCTTCACAATTAATGTCTCAATAACCTATTTTATCTAACTCCCCTGTCTTTCTGCTAGAAGTAGTATCTTGTTTAATTCTGTGTCAAGGTCATATTGCACCACAGCAGTGCTCTAATCCAATTCAAGCTCTGTGACAGGTTCAATCCCCTTCCAAGTATATACAAAAATTTTCCTAGCTTCTTGCAGCTCTTAATGACTGTCCATATTGATAGTGAAGACAGAATGAGGAAACAGTTAACAAGACTGAGCATCAGGAATTTTAAAAAGTACTTGTATGGTAATTACAGTGTATTCATTTTAACATAATAATAATAAGGCCTAATGATGTAATTTTAAGAGTATTATTACTATCAAATCAATATACTCATTTTCTTTTTAATACTTCCACATAAGCTTTCTAAATCAGAAAAGAACCAAAAATAATGTTCTCGAAACTGGAATATAACTACAAAATATTACCTGTCATGCACAAGACATTTTGTCCAGTATTAACCTATCACACAATCAAATATTGCCACATTTCAATCAATAATTGTTTCGATACATTAAGTAGATTGATATTTGCAGCCAAGAGCAAGTACTGGGGTTTGGGTATTTTGTTTCATAAAATCTACAGAAATGTAATACCTTGAAGAAATGGATGATTATGAGCATAAAAAACTGTAATGGACATAATAAACCAAAAATAAAACCACACATGGAGAAATCCCATACAACTTACACTGTAGTAAACACAAACTGTATGCAAAAGCATAACTTATTTGTAACATAAATGCCCTAAAATCTTCAAAGAAAACTTAAAGTCTAAAAATTCTGCAGACCACTGCATACTCAAAGTACATTAAATTGCACAATACAAAAACTTCAGATGAAAGCAACAACTAATTCTACTGGTTTTATCAACAGTTGAAAATCCTTAAAGTACAATATTTAAAATCTGCTTCAATTTCTCTGGTCTTTTTTATATATTAAGTCTGTAGTCTGCTTACACTTCATCTATGTACGCACTCCTTCCCATGAATGCCAAGTACCTTTTCCACAGCAGAAAGGAGAACCTTACAAAGATCCATAAACAAGACAAGAACATCTACACTTTAAACTAGCATTTATTCCTCTGTTTAAGGAATCTCTTCAAAGAGATTAAGATAGTGTATACCCTACCTCCTTTTATACTGTAGCTATGATTCATCTCTACATATCAAACCAAGCATTCAGAAAACAAAGATTCATCTTCCTTCACTATTGACCTAATATATTAAGAAAAATATGAAATTAAATCTCCCACTTCTATTTCTTAATAGTACTAAATAACTGCAGAAGTCCACGGAGTACCACTTTGAAACTGTTGCCACTACTATAGGCTAAATATTTCTAGAGGTAGACACACAATCAAACACATACCAACTTCATTAAAATCTTCAAAGGTGATTTTGCCTGTTGATTCTCGATCATAATCTTTAAGTATTTTCAGGACATCAGCTTTTTTCACATCAAAACCCAAGGCTCTCATTGCCACCTTTTGGAATAAAATGGAAGTGCAACCATAGATAAGGATCAAAATACAGATTTAACAGATTTTCTTTTTAATTTCAGTAATTACCTTGTTGCCCAAGAGAGAAAGAGTATATTAGTATTTTAGCAACAATAATAAATAAACTAAATAAAAAGAAAAGAGTTTGGATATTAGAACCATCTAGAAGGACTATCAGGAAATGGAACATCTAGTTACAGAGGAAAAAGTAGCCTTTGCATTTTCAGGGATTTTACAGACTGGACCAAATGCATCGTAGCACAAGAAAATTTATTCTGCACTTCCAAAACAATTTCAAAATCTTATCCTTTCTAAGACAAAACTGAAAATCATTCTGCAAATTATTCTTCATTAGTCATACAAAGTGTGTGTGTGTTCATGGTTTTACAAATCCTACAAAACTTTGAACTGCTTTTCCAGTGAGCCACAGAAGCTAACCTATTTTTCACTTTTCCATTAGGTTAGGAGTCTACATTTAGTTTCCCATTTCACCTTAGATGGCAATTTCTCAGGAGACACTGCCTTAACCTCCTCTGAACAGATGAATATTGGCTAACCAGAAAAAGAAAATCACAGAAGTAGTTATTAAAAAATTTACGCTATATGCTGATTTTTAAATTTTCTTTTTATATTTCTGCACTTTCACAGTATTAGCTTCAGGATGACAATATTTAATTAGACAGCTAAGAAAGAGCTTTGCAAATAGTCCTGGCAGCTGGGAATTCAACGCATATCATGACCAGAAAAAGCATACTAACAGCCCCAAAAGAGTCCCCAGCACAACTACAGTCACAGTGGCTTCCAGCAAAGATAAAATACCTGAACTCTGAAATAAAGAGAAGGGAATTGCTCTATGAAACACTCTCCTGTAACAGCAAATTAAGTAAAAATAAGACTTTTTCTGCCTTCGAGTTACTTGGTGGAGCCAGAATGTAGAGCCAGTACACTGGATTGGGAATTCTCTCAAAAAAAATCTCACCTATATGTGACTGAAACATGGGCCGCTCCAAAGTCACTTTTTGTTCTCGACGCCATAATTAGAAGAAAAACACATAAAAGATTTAAAGCAACTTCAGCGAACCTCATTTATGACTCTGTAGACTTTCAGGTGGGAGGACTCACTCAGAAAGACATCCTAACCTCCACCTGCTAATAGCTATCCTTATAGGAGCATCCCTCTTTGGGAAGGGGAACTACTGAGCCTCCCACACACAGAGCAGAGCACACCTTATTCTGACAGATCATAGACTTCCTGCTGAAAAATACAGCTAAGCTCTGTCTTGTAGTCACCAGTTTTACTAACCTCATTTACATCTTTTACCTACACATATGAAACGAAGACCAAGCTTTAGGTTATACAGTGCCTTTAAAAATAATCAAACAGTTTTTCAAGAGCTTTTACCACTTGGTCATCTGTCCTACTGGGCAATTATGCCAGAGTTATTTAGACTGCTATAGCAATTCTGTTACTGCAGTAAGTATATAGTGTGGAAAGAAAAGCTTAATTCTTACACCAATGGAGTATTTGCTGGTTTTTCTTTTTTTTTCTTTCCCTCACTCCTTTAACCCAGCAAGACACCTTGAAGGAAGCTTTTAAAGATACAGCCAACATCTTAAGAAGTCACTACGAAACAGATATATTATCTGCTATAAAACTACTTAAATGAAAAAAAATTCTTTACCTTTAATTCATGATAATTTATTGCTCTATCTTTGTCTGTATCAAACAATTCAAAGGCATCTTTAATTTCTTGCTTCTGTTCCTCAGTCAGTTCTCTTCTTTTCTTCTTTTTAGTTTTGTCTACTGTGAGCTCATTCCTATATAAGGAGAAAGAAATGTAGTGTAATAAGGCTTCTACTGGGAAGATGCCACTGTAGATAACATTTTTCACCAATAAGAAACTCATCATAATTGCTGAAATCACTTCCTCACCCAGCCAGTATTTCCCCAGCTTCTACTCCTAGTGTAAAACAGCATTTGAAACAGACAATTCCCTTGTGAAATCTGAATGACACCTCCAGTCCCCCACCCAAAACAAAATCAGCACAGGCATTTTTGTTAATAAGTTAAAAAAAAAAAAAAAAAAAAAAAAAAAAGAGAATAGAAAAACTACCAGCTAAAAAGGCTTCTTGAAGTTACAGACTAGATTAGCAGTTGAAATTATACAACTCATGAAAACAGTTGGTTTCTACACTGTAGCTTATAAAAATAAAATTAATTTGTGGACAGTGTAGGCCAAACTAGGCCAGGCAGTCTGGCTACTAAAGATGGCATTAGGTGCCACAAATCGGCTTTGTTGCCTGTCACAGTTTTTAGATAAATTGTATTTGCAGGGTTTTGGGTTTTTTTAAAATCCTTTAGATCACACACATACACACTGTTCTAAAGATTGTTTGCTCTCTTTTGGTATATACAAAAGAGACAGCCCCCGCAAACCAGCAAATCTTGCTCAAAGACAATCCCCTTTTCTTTGGCTAGTCAAGGAATAAATTTTTATTTTCAGAGGAGCACAGTAAAAGGACGAAAGAGAATAATTACAAAATGTAAGGGGAAAAACTGCAGCTGGAGAAGAAACCGCAGCTGGATCTAAGGGGAAACATTTTCCCAGTACACGTGGTGATATGCTGGAACAGTTCCACTGGGAGACTAAGGAGTCTCCATCATTGCAACTATAAAAGGTGTTTAGCATCCTCAGCCAGCTTTGAGTGGAAGCTGCTGTTATCAGAACACTGGACTAAGTGACTTCCATAAGTCCTTCCTAACCTAAATGATTGGATAATTTATGTCATACTCAGGAGAAGGCTTTTTATGCCCATTTGTCCATTTGCACCAGAAGCAAAATGTGTGCTGTGTCACCTGGTGAAAAATGCAAAAAACTGCTGATGAGTGAAAACTTTTCAATATTAATTTTCCAAATCTCCTCTGGTGAGCTACTTTATGTTCTTCTTTGTTAACAATTTGCTAATTTTAATCAAAACCTAACGTTAAACACTTATTTAGATTTAGCCTTCAAAAACCACTGAAGCAAAAATCCCAAATAAAGTCAAGAAAAATGCAAGCTGCAAAAGGTGAACCTGCTTTGAACCCCAATATCCTCAAAGGCTAAGATGTCCTCAACAGACCAACTGAGACATTGTGATTTCACACAGGCTTTGAATTACTACAGCTATTGGAATGACTGAAATAACTCTGAGCTGGCTACTTAATTAGGACTGGGAGAGTAGGTCAGATCCAGGGAGCTCAGATTTTGTGAGCTGCAATGATGAAATCCATTTATAAATCTGAAAGCAGATTAACACCGAACTCTCCTGAAAGAGCAATCTGGGTACTTAAGTGTTCGCTTAGTGTTTAGCATAAAACGAATTTATTAAAAGACAAAGCACTACTCAAATACAAGCAGTTTGGTTCCACTTCTACAACTATTTTAACCATATAACCACATGAAGTTCTTATACTTGAAAATTAAGGAAATTACGCTTCAAAACAAGAATTTGCCAGGTCCTGGGATTCATAAGCTAGGCCACTTTCTGCAACAGCTACTGAATTAGTATTTATAAACAAAACAACCGAGCAGTCTGACTTTACACCTATTGACAGGCCTTTTGAAGACACATCAGGCAATCCAGAAGAACCGCCCAAGGCCAGACACTCCGGGCCCTTGCCTCCCCCGGCAGACAGACGGGCCTGATCCGCCCCCGGCCGCGCCAAAGGGATCAGACGTGACCGGCTGGAGGCCGCAGATGATCCAGGCCCCGCCGCCGCCCGGCGCGCCCCGCGTTCCGCCAGCACCTCCCGACCGGGGGCGGCGCGGCCCTGAGGGACCCCCCGCCCGAGCTGGACACGGGGCAAAGTGCCTGGCTCATACCGACCTCAGGGCCAGGCTCATCGTACCGCTGCCGCTGCTGGGCGAGGCGGGTCGGAGCAGCTGCGCCACCGCCCCTCGGCACGGCCCCGCCTCGTCCGTCCCCTGGCGACGCCGCGCTTCGGCCCGTGGCGACGCCGCTCAAGCCACGCCCCCAACGACCTGCCGCCTCTTGATTGGCTGAGGGTGGATATACTCCCGCCTCCGAGCCCCAGACGCTCTGCTATTGGTCGAGGCCCCGCCACGCAGGGCGGAAGGGAAGGTCCGCGCTGCAAGCAGCGCTGGCTCCCTCGCGGCGGCGCCTGCGGCCGCTGAGCCGCGTCTGTGCAAAGCGGGGAGCGCGCCAGTTTTCCTAAGGAACGGTTCTTTGGTGTTTGATCTTGATTTTCAAGCCGAATGAACAAGAACGGAGATTTAATCCATGAAACAGACTGTGAAAAACAAGGTTCACTTTCCTGTTAAAATGTAGAAGTTTAATAAAGGACAATAGGGGACAAAGACAATGAAGCAAAGGAACAGCGCTGGGTGCTTGGCCCTTAGCCAAAAAGCACACCTGCCACTGACGGAGACGTCTTAAATACTCCTTGGATTGTATCAGCTTCATGCCTATTCATAGCTATTTATGCATATTCAACCTTTTCGCCAAACTAGTTTGGATGCTCCAAGAACTATTTAGCATGGCTCCTGCTTGGTCCCGCCTTTTTAGAGCATGCGTATGGCTTGGCTGTGGTTTTTTTCAGTTTTTGTTATCGTCTCAAGTTTGGGCTTTACTCCGTGGTTCTTGCAGGTGGCTATTGTTGATAGTTAACATACCACTAGCAGGGGTCCTCATTGCGCTGTTCTTTGGATGTTATCCAGTCAAGCAGGCAGTTTAGTTATTGCAAGTAGAAGTATAAACTTTTAAAAATAACTATATTAGTTATTTCACTACTATGTTTAAATTTAGTTAGTAAGGGAAATAAAGGCATTAGTTATTGTTATACACTTATATCTTTATAACAAGGCTACTTCTATAAAAAGTAAAACCATACACACAATATCCATTTTAATATTTGCAAAAAGCCAACACTATAATACGTATTTATCACATAGATAGAAGCTAACAAGCAAGCTCAAGGTGATGTCCAGGTGCTAGAAAGACAAATTTCTTGTCAGTGGAATTTCCGACAAGAAGGTAATTCTGGCAGGCCACTGACCAAGCTTCTTGACAACTCAAAAGAAGAGAAGGACTGGGCATGTAGGTTAGTTAGCGTGAGAAGTAAGAGAATAATTTACCAACAGAAGATAGAATACTACTTAATAAGTGAACTATGTAACTTGAAGCCAGTGAGCATTAATGCATTTGTTTGCTAAAACGAATAAATACTAAAGAGTTTTGATAGTTGGTGTGCTTGATTCACGGAATACCACCCAGCACAAAGGCTTGTGCAACTCTGAAATAAGTAATTCATGTCTCCCTTGAGAGTGGGACAGTGCAACAATTCCCTCGCGTATATCTTTGTCTGTAAGCCCTCAATTCCAAAGTTATAATAATTCAGAGGGAAGGCGACCACATTATCCATTCTAAGGGAGGCTCCCACCCTCCTTAGCAAGACACCTGTCTTTCAAACCAAGACACACGTCTACTGGCCCTACTGTAGTCTGGATGTGTTGTGTGGCTGTGTCCGAATAGCTTCCTGTGGCTCCAGGCCCTGCTCACTCCTTCCCAACTGTTGGAGGTGTGGTGGGCTGTGGAGCAGCACACAAAATGGGCATTTGTAGAAGCATTTCTGGCACTGTACAGACTTGCTAAAAATTTGATGGAAAGCAGTACATACTGTGTGAAAACTGAAGACCTTACTGTATAGGTCCAGTTATCATTGACACTAATACTTTTGTGTCTTGCAAAACAATCAGTGATATTATGCAAGAGGTAAAAGCCATCTCATCCCTGCAAGTGTTAACAAAGGCAGGTCAGGATGACCTCCGAAATGATAAGAGGGGCCTAGCAGCCAAAGACAGGAACAGAGGCGATTAGAACTGGAGGAGAGACTGCTGACACAGCAGGAGAGAGGTGCATGCTCCTCAAGAAAAGGTGCACTCTGAGGAAGAGTGCTAAAAGAACCCCAAGCCTTCCTCAGTGCGACCACTAGAGAGAACTGCAGCTGCACGAAGTTGTGCAACCTGATCCCAGGAACTTACCAGTTTAAACACTCCTCTGTATTAGAATAGGTCTTCCCTTTGAATATATATGTAGTCACAGCATAAGAATGAGAAAGCAATACATCCTGGTGTGCATGATAGGCAGGAGGAATCCCCCACACACCCAGCACCAAATAAATACCTGCTTCAAAGACAATACTGTGTGAAGACTGAAGACCTTAATGTATAGTTCCAGTTATCATTGACACTAATACTTTTGTGTCTTGCAAAACAATCAGTGAGCCAATTATTACATATCTGCGGGTGGGGGAAATACTCATATCATTGCTGAGAAAATGCAGATTTGTGGAAAGTTCTGCCTCAGTGCTCTGGTCTGTGACAGAGTAATTGTCCCTTGTGCCTTGCTTTGCAAACAGGGCTGTTTTATCACCAGCTGTGACAGCATAGTACAGTGTTACTAACTGAACCAAATGATTTTCAGATCCTTGCTAATACTGTGTTAAGCAGTCTGGCTACATAGACTGAAAATATTCAGGCAATGAAAAATTGTGTTTCAGTCCGGCTCCTTTCAGGAGTGACAGCATGTCTTAGAGGCATTTTGTACCTGGGTTTCCAGTAATAAACCATTAGTAGGTTTACACTGAGTGCACAGTGTTGAATATGTGGTTTGGCTTGTTCAGGACTCAGTTTCCTTTTCCTGAACAAAGTCAAGCAGAGATGAAGCTTATTTAGCTGTCCGTATCATCTCTGCTCCAGAGATCAAATAGGCAGAGGCAAGAAGTTTGTAATTGACCTCTATTTACAGATTGTAGCTTTGTAACTAAAAGCATAAATTACTGTCAGGTTTGACCCTCAACCTGTACTGTGGTGCAAATATAACCACAAATTAATTTTTTGTGTTTCATACAACGCATAAACATGTTCAGAGAGAAAAGAATTAACCATTCACCATTAAGTGGTGAGTACCGTGGAGTGTGGGAGAGTAGCACCAAGAGCCAGACTGCACCAACAGCCCCAAATTGCCCTGTTTTACCCTCACTCTCACCTCCTCTGCATGTTGATCCTGGAGCTCAGCACAGGGCCCGTTGGTCTTTGCCTGAGCTGCAGGAGTTATTTCTGCTTTCGTGCTGTGTGCTGCTCTTGCTGACATATTGACCAGACTTTGTGGCCTGGCCATGAACCTGAGTCATCACCTTGCCATTGTCTGCAGATGCTGGGCTGCTGACAGGTCAGGTTACTGTCACCATCCCTGCACTCTGCAGGGAGGTCACAATCCCTGCCTGTGTTGTGACTGCGCTTGGCTCCCAGCTTGTCCTCTCTCGTGGTGTATCCGTGTCCTGCCTACTCTGTGTCAGGTAGAGTGCAATAACTGATATTAATACTCTGGGTGTGCTCTGGGAACTGGAGATCCACATTCAGGTCCCTCCTTCTAAACTTATAAGCTAAAAAATTGCTCCAGAAACCAAAGTGGCACTCTGTGTAAATTGATTGAAATTAGCAGTAGTGTTCATACTGCATGTGAAATGGAGATTCAAGGAATTCCAAATAGAAGACAGGCCTAAATAATAATAGCTAAAAATAACTACATGGTTGTGGTAGCAGTGACTCACAAATCCTTACATTTTCAAAGTTGGCTAAACCCCTCCTAAAATCACCTCTTAGGAACAGAATTGGTAAATCAGAATATCACCACCATGTTCCTCATGCATACGTATGGCCAGCTTAAAAAGGAAAATAATCAATTATGAGGTATACTTAAAGATGTTGTTACTGGCTTTTCATTTCTTTTCAAACTCATCTGTTGCTGTATGAAAGTCATTTGTGAGGCTGCCTGCCAGCCCTGACTTCCCTTTGAGTGAATATATTTTCTTTTCTAGTCCTAATTTTACTAGTGTTTGAAACTATCCTGCCACTCTGTTGTCCTAAACTGAATTTGAGTGTGCAAAATGTTATAAACCTCATCCCCAACTGTTCAAAATCAGATCACATATCAGAACCTTAATTAAATTAATCCTGAATTTTTTAAGGAGTAGTTGGGCAAGATTTCATGCAAGTTCAAGTGAGTTTTGTTCATGTCACTCTTAGAACAAATGATATGCAAAAATAAATGCAAAAATATAAAGCTATATTAAAAATATACCAAGTATCATTGTGAGTTTGATGATTGTAAATGTGCTTCTTTGTGCATCTGGATGAAACTGCTGGGAAATACCTGGTACAGTCACAGAACTGTTGAGCAAATTTCTGAGCCTTTCCGTGTCAGGGTTCTTTTTTTTTTTTTTTTTTTTTTGGGGGGGGGTGTGGTGTGTTTTGGGGTTTGGGGTTTTTTTTGTTTGTTTGTTTTTTGTTTGTTTTGTTGTTTTTTGTTTTGGTTTTGGGTTGTTTGTTTGTTTTTGTTGGGGTTTTTTTTGTGTGGTTTTTAAAAATTTTGTTTGTTTGGTTTGGTTTTTTTGTTTGCTTTTCCAGTTTTAGTTTCTGTTGAATGCCTCATCGCCTCCCCAAAACTCAGTTGGGCATATGTAGGAACATGCACAGACAAAGTTAGTAACTAAAAGAATTTTTAAACAATTTTTAAGCAGGTGAGACTAGCCTGTCCAATAAAATCTGAGTATTTAGGAGTAACCATGTGCTGAAGATGGTTTTGGGTAGCACAGGAAAAGAAAGGAGCAGGCTTGTAACACCGTTGGCTTCTGGCTTGATCTCCAGGTGAAACATAGGGTTTTCTTTTAGACACTTAAATGTAGAGATTTTAGATAAAAGTTAGTTCTGTTAAAATCAACTCGAATAGAAAAAGATGCAGAACTTAGTTAGAAAGAAATTAATGATTAAATGCAGAGTAGCCTTTGATTATCTGATATTTACTCAGCTGTGCTTAGAATAGACAATTAATAATCTTAAGAAAAGAGGTTCAGAGGAGAGCCTAGACAGTTACAAACTTTGCCCAGATGCAACCTACTTAGAAGCAATAGAAAAGAGCATTGGGAGTTTTCCAGGGTCAAATGTATTGTCAAAACCCAACGAAGTAAGAAGGTCACAGCGAGGAAGACCCATATTCCTTCATCCAAAGCAGCCCTCAGACTCAATTTAAATTAACAACCACCGACTCAATTCCATTGCAGGAACTGCGCATGCTTAATGACTTTTTGGTAATTTCCATACGAAGCGGGGGAATGGGAGGCGCTTATGCTAAATATGTATTTTTTGATAGATAAATAAGTTCTGTGTTGCATTGTTACTTTGGAGCTGTACCTTTGGGAGTTATCCCTGCAGCTCTCCGGCGCTGAAATAAACATACACTTTCTAACCTTAACGAGTTAGAGAGTCTTTGTCCGTCTCAGGTGGATATCGATATTAGATCTGTATCTGCATTTTAATAATTCACAGGTGTTTTCACGGGAAATGGAGCCCCCGCTGGGGGGGGGCAGCGCCCTCTTGCGGCCATCCCGTGGCGTCGCTCCCCGCAGCGCGGCGCTGGCGCGGTCACCGGGCGGGACAGCGATGGCACATTCCCACCCGGACACTTCACAGGAGGGGACATCCCGCCCCTACGGACGCTACACGAGCACTAACAGGCTTTGAGGCAGGAGTGCACTAGGCCAAGCAGCGCAGGGCTGATGTGTAAGCTAAAGTGACTTCACAGCACTCCAGAGTGCCTGGACTGATGATGCACCTCGCAGCTGCTCTCTGGACTGCCCTGGAAAACCCTGTGCAGTACAGCTAAAACTTGTGGGCTAGCAAAGTTAACTTCAAATAAATTTAGAATAAAATAAAACGAGTGGGTTTTTTTCATTGCATCTCGATCGTTTCTATACCTCCTAAGTCGAAAGTGAAAGGACTAGTGAAAGAAAATGAGGAAGTAGTAGCAGTATTTTGGAATCTACATGGTTGAATTTTTAGACCCATGAGGTACTGCTTACTGATTTAAGTAATACATACATTAATTATAAATAAGAACTGGAACCAGTGTTGGTTGAATTCTGAGGCCTAGATTTTTAATGTTAAATATTAATAAATCCTACTTTTCCTCCACCTTTATCTCCCTCCTGCTTTTCTAACAGAGCTGCGTTTTTTTTTTCTTTGGCTACAGATATCTGCTATTACAAGGCAAAGTGCATGAATGTGTAAACACTTTTAATGCAGTTTCTTGCTCAGGAGCACAAACAATTCTGCTAGCAACCTGTAAATATGCTCCATTTAGAATGGAAAGTGCTTCTCTTGAGAAGTACCTAGGAATTATGACTTAACTGCATAGGATTACAATATTTTATTATGATAATACATGAAAAAAACCAACAGTGCAGACTGTTGTTTAACATTGTAACAGTTTTGACAGACTACAGAACAAAACTTCTCATCTGATTTTTATATCGATTCCCCAGTCTACTGAAAATTGCATTAACGTATATTTAGATGTTACAAAGAAATCGACACAGTTCTAAATGCTCTCAATGATGCAGTACTTAAATTTATAATACATGTTTTAAGTATTTAATCCAAGTAGTGTTAAAGGACCACTGTCAAACTCTTATAATTAAAATTTGGTAAGTCTTAACAAAAATAGTCAGAGACAGTTCTTTTTATTTACGATGTATCATAGATCCAGTAGTACAATTTCTTATAATACAAAAAATAATTTCATGACCCTCAAAAACTACTTTCATTTGGATTATAGCAGCAGTTTACTAAGAACCTCCACTTTGGGTTATGTGCATGTAAAGCTCACTTCTGAGCTAGGAAATTATCCCCTAGATTTTGGTAAAGTAAAAAAGTCAGGCAATTTTGGTTATATACATATACTTAATGGACTTAAGCATAGCTTAATAGGGCATTTTGACAGTGATCTGGCCATTTAAAGATCTTAGCTGATAGAGAGAGATATTGAGCACAGATTTTAACACTAATGATGGAGGATGAAAGTTATCTTTCCTTTTGAACTGATGTGCGAGTGAGTCTTCTCCCAGTAGCTCAGGATTTACAATACAGTAAAATCTGGCTCGAGAGATTCTAGTATTGGATCAAATAAACAAACTGGTAGGGGTATAACACAGAATGTAAATTCAAAACGATCTTATTCTCCTAGTGAACTTTTACAAAACTTTAGCAAGTTGACATCCACGTTGCCAGGCATTGTGACAGTTCTCTGTGTCTGCCTTAATGCATAGAGTTACCACGAGGGCTCTCACAGTCTTCACAAAAACATTGCTTAAAAAACATGATTATTTCTGGTGTTACACCACTGATGACTACTTTGCAGGAATTCAGTTACTGTTGGGTAACCTCTGACCCCATGGCATCCTCTGGGTAACTGGTGTAAGCTTGGGTGCTATGTATATCTTCAGCCTGCTCCCCAGGCTAAGTTTCTATATTTCTTCCTCTGCCAAATGAGACCAAGATAAAAACCTCTTGGATTTCTGACATAAATCTACCCATTGAACACTTCTCATGTCATACACTGATGTACATGGATTTCTCAAAAAAAGAGCCTCTGATCTGAGGGATAACTGGTCTTTCAAGTGCTGTATCTCTGCACATGTCCTGCCCAGTCACAGCTTTGCTTCAGCTTGGAGATAGGCACTGCTAACAAGAACTAGGCACGTCACAACCAACCAGTACAAATGCTGGTGAAGAATATATTCACAGTAAAGGCAAGAGTGTAGTGATCTATGAAAGGGAAGAAGCCTTACATAAGGTATTCGCTTTCATAATATTTAGACAGAGATGCTTTTTATTTTGCAATAGGTTTCTTTTCACAAGAATTTGCATCTGTTCAGAAGGCTATCAACTTCCTCTCCCTCACGCCTTAGACAGAGTCCAAACCTTGGCCTCCCTTTCCACTGGCTATGATGGGGGCAAAACCTTCTGCATAAAGTGAAAGCCAAACAAGAAAAATTAAACTGTAGTAAAATTTGGGAGAAACATTTGTAGTCTTTTTGGGAACATATATATGTCTATGTACAAAAATAAATTCAGACAGTGTCCTTTTAAGAAAGCTACATATATACAGACTGTTAGAATAATTACACAAGCTAACTATTTCAACAGCTTTTAAATATCACATATTCAATTTCCATAAGCAAGTGATAATGCCACTTAGCAATTCTCAATGTATTCAACTTCCTTTTGGCACAAACTCAATGCAACACACTTTACATTTCATAAAAATCATGTGCAGCACATACTTCAGAGGCAAACAGTAAACAATTTGAGTTACATTCACTTTGTGATAACAAGTGTACTGGCTGCTTAATGCAGCACCTTCACTATGGCAAGGTCATGTTTAAGCCTCAATCCCTGCCCTAACACAGATCATTAACAACCAAGTTACAATATAGTCACACAAAAATATCCTTACACATAAACAAACCCTTTAAGCTTGCCACAGTCCACTTCTCTCAAATTTCCAGAACAGCATACTCTATAAATGCTTTTTATGCACTTATGAGAAAAATATAAACACATCAAGCAAAGGCTCAATCCACTTTGTACAGGCTGATCTAACACATTAATTCATTAGTTCACAAATTCTCTAATTTCTAACTCACACACCTACAAGCAAAATAGTTCCTTAACCAATGAGAGTGTTCCTGCTTGCTTCCTATCTCCTGGTGCAGTGATTCCTTGCACCACACCAGGAAACACAAAAGCCTCAACCATCTGTCTGCACCAAAAACTTTTGGGGTAAACTCATGTATCTCTGACTTCCAGCATGGAAGTTTGGTCTACAGAATTTCCATATATTACTGTATTCTAAAGAAACTGCCAGACAGGTACTTTGCAATGATAAAGCTTCAGGTGATGAGGGGTGCAGCAGGCACCATGCCCACAGGTGGCTATGCATGCAGAATTATCTCTTTCTGCCCACTGAGTCCTGCAGAGATGCTTGGACCTAATGGCACTGCTCCCAGAACACACTAGCTCTTAGCAAGAGCTCTGTTAGGTCAAAACCTGAGCAGGAGTTGAATAATCACAAGTCTAGAACTACATCGACAAGGTTTCAAGCATGAATGTACAACTTCTCATTTTAGCATATATCCGTCAGAGTTGTAACAAAAATAAAACAATATATTTCAATCGCAATACATGTGCAAATATGCCCTGAAAAAGTATAAAGAAAAACTGTAACTTTGGCTAAAGCTAGTAGTTTACATAGTTTTTATAAAAATTTGAATAAAGTAGGAAAAAACAGGGAGAATTTTTGAAGCTCACCTGTACCAATTGGCCATCTTTTTGCTAATGCATACTGCTTTTGCTTGTTACTCATGTTTTCACAACCCATTTGATTTTACAGCAGGTGACAGACCACACAAAACTGACTGTCACTGAGAAGTGATTCTTGAATTTGTGACATGAAGTGCTATGCTCGCAATGGATCTCATGGCACAGGTAGAAATCTTGTGACAAAATCCAGCTTGGGCAATGTAGCTGGAAGCTAACCAATACAGCCTTTCTGCCCCAAATATGTTAAAATGGCCAGGTAGTACCTTCTCCACAAGACCTCTGTCTACTAACTCCATCAGGCGCTGGCAGCTTGCAACGTAGTCACTGATTCTGCTGTAGGGAAGCCAGTCGATCATGGATCCATCATACACCACATCTCCGCTGAACAGAATCTTCCTGTCCTTGTCATGTAAGCAAATACTGCCTCGTGAATGGCCAGGCATGTGCATGACAGTGAGCTGTCGATCTCCGAGGCTGATCACATCCCCTGCAAACAGATTTGTTACAGGGAAACATATGCATTTATCATGTTCCTTAAATGACACAAAGAGAACTAACTACCTACTCAAACGCAGAGAGTTTATACATGCTAAGTATTCGCAACAATGGGAGTGGGCCATTTATTTTCTTGGTGAGTGCTGAAGAGGTGTCTGAAACGTGTACTTAAGAAAAAGGTACTTTCCAATGACACTAACAGTTAACACATGCTTGGGTTGTATTACTGGAATATATTCATGCTCTACTAACTTGAACAGTGTGAAAAGCAATGCAGTAGAGAAAGTAAAACAGGAAACAGAACACATCTAAGTTACCAGAAACCCTAGTCACTGTCTCCTATGAGAGACTAAATTAATTTTTTTAATCTGCAACAAGCCACTTCTGTAAACGCGACATCAGTAACAAGCGATTTTTTACGTTTTATGTACATTAGGTAAAATTCAGTAATTTTATTCAAATAAAATTCACGTAAATTCTGTAAAATAAAAACTGTATTCTCAGTACATATTTCAAGAATTGTTTTCTTAATTGCACTGCTATGTCTTGACAGCTTCTAAATAATAAGGGTCGCTAGATGCCACATGACCAGCTGACATACCGTTCGAAGCCTAAGGATAAACCTGGGATGCTCCGTTAGCCACTTAAATCACTCAAATCACTGCTGAGTGATTCGCATTCTAGAGGGCAAAAAATATCCCCTGCCGCCAATCCCCTTTGGTGCCATCCTGACTGCGGGTGGTTTGTAGGTTTACAGGAGAGACACAATTAATCCGTTTAATGATTTTACAAAAGGAGCCGAGTAACGCAGGAGGCAAAGAAGCCGGTCCAGAGCACCGCAGTGCAATCCCGCGGCACCGCCGCGGCGCGCACGCCCCTTACCCTCCTGCAGGACGCGGCTGGGCCGGACGGGCGGAACGCGGAACTGCCGCGGCGCTCCAGCCGGGCCGCGGCGGCCGCGCTACCTCCCGGTCCGACAGCCACGTCACGGCCTCGTAGTTGTCCCCTTGCAGCAGCGCCGCCGCCTCGGCGCTGTGCACCGCCACCTCCTCGAAGTGCTGCAGCCCGCCCGAGTGGTCGAAGTGGACGTGGGTGGCGACGGCCAGCAGCGGCCGCGACCCGGCGCCCTCGGCCGGCGCCAGCAGCCCGGCGTCGCGCAGATAGTCGGGCAGGCTGCGCAGCCCCAGCCCCGTGTCGATCACCACGTCCCGCTGCGAGCCCCGCACCAGCCAGATGTTGGCCCGGTTGCCCGACTCGTAGAAGCGCTCCTGGATCCAAAAGATGCCGTCGCCCAGGGATTTGTGCGCGAACCACTCCAGCGCTGACATGGTCTGGCCGTCGCTGCGCGACCGCGAACCCCTCCGCGCCCCGGCGGCGGCGCGGGCGGAGCGGGCGCAGGCCCGGCCCACTGCGGCAGCGGTGGCGGAGCGTGGCGGCGTTGGGGAGGAGCGGCGCTGCTCGGAGGTCTCGGCCGGTGCGGGCTCCTTTCCCCGCTGAGACCCGCCCGCGGAGCGGGGAGTAAAGGCGAAGCGCCCGTGCCATGCGGAGAGCTGGGGGACCTTCCAGGGGTGGCGGGGCGCGGGGAGAGCGAGCGGGAAGGGAGCGGAGAGGACCTGAGAGGGGTATTCTGACACGGCAGGGGTTAGTGACCATCTTGACACGCATCTTCACCCGATTACCTTCACGGGCGTCAGTTAAAAAAGACACCCACAGACCCTCAGTATCTAAAGTTCGGTCCTTCTGTATCTGTTCTTGCCTTGAACCGATTGCACCTGCCTCTGAAAATCCAGGATCCACGATCCCCAGAACACGGTCAGGAGTTCTGTTGTGAGGAAAGCGTAGGACATCGAGAGCTCGTCAGAGCGCTCACCTCCTCGCGTCTGCTACCGTGTCACCAGCCCCTGGCAGCTGTCGGGGATCGCGATTCCACGGGCCTTTCCCTCCCGAAGCATCAGCTGCCTTCCCCTGAGCGACTGCCCAAGAAACTGCAGAGGTTTGAAAGAATTTTAAAAGCTTAAATTTGAAAA